>CATKHJ010302541.1:0-10635 GCA_949750685.1 Vernicia montana
GAGATATAAATGAATATATATATACATAAAAAAATTAATATTAAATAATTTTTTAAAGAAAAAAGAAAAAAAAATTAAAACGGGTAAACCCGCGGATACCCGCCCCATTTTATTACCCGCCCCGCCCCGCCCCGTAGCGGGGCGGATATAAATAAATGTTCGCGGGGCGGGTACGGGTAATAAGAAACCCGCCCCATACCCGCCCCGCTGCCATCCCTAATGATTTATGACTTATGTCATGATCATAATATAGAGATAAGTAGACATATATTTGATTATACAATTTCATTGTTGTAATATTTAAAATTACTGTTTCTATTTAACTTTGATTTGAAACTTTAAAAGAAAAGAAAATGAATGGATGATTTTGTAAAATTCTCTATCAAAAAATTGCTAAACACATTATTAATTTGAAAAAATTAGTTATATTTGATTATTAGTTTTTAGTTTTTAAGTTACTATTGTCCTAAATTTTACTAAAATTTAAACATTAATATTTATTATATCATTATTAGGTGTTAAAAGTTTATATTATTTTATTGGAGTTTAAATTTATAACCTTACAACTATCTTTTAATTTAATTTTTGACTTTTTGTTAATTTCAAAAATTAAAAAATTGTTAAAAAATTATAAAATGCATTAATTAATTTGAAAATTAATATATTTTTTTAATTATAAACCATATACTTTCTCTTGAAAAAATATAAACCAAATATCTAATAAAAAGAAATATCACATTTTTTGTTAATATAAAAATAAATATCACTAAATATGAAAAGAAATTAATTTATCAAAATATCAATAATTAATATTTTAAATTCATAAATGTGCAACGAACATAGTTAAAAAAATTGTCTAAATGTAAATTTTCAATCACTTAATTTAAATTTTTAACACATTTTTTTATATGAATTAATCCGATGAGCTTAAAATATGGATAAAATAAAAAGCGATTAAAATTTGAATTATAGATTTTTAATTAAAGAAATTTCGATATTACATTAATGAATCACTCAATTTAAAAGTGTAAATTTTAATGGAGAGTTAAAGAACAATTTATATTTTTAATATTATATATAAAATATTGATAAAGGGGAATATGAGCTAATTCTTCTTATAATTTCTTAATAAAATACTAATGCTCTTAATTAGTGTTGTACAAGAAAAGTCCCAACATAAATAATTTTTCTATTATATATATTTAACATTTCTTAATTAGAGAAGTATGCCAACTATTTTCCAAAAAGTTATTTGTGTTAGGTAAAATATACGTGTTAATCAAATTTCCTTTTTTTTTTTTTTTTTTTAATTGATTAGGATTTGATTATAATCATAAAATAATTCTTAAATATATAGAACGGGAGTAAGAGTGTCCACTTAAAAAATCATTTGGTACTACCAAACAATACTAAGGTCTATATAGTTTGGTACAGCAAAAATCATTTGGTGTCCACTTCTTCGACGTGTTGAAAATAAAATTATGACAAATTAATATATAATATTAGACAACATCATGAATGGTTTTAAAATTAACAAATTTTTCAGAAACTAGTCAAAGGATATAAACATAGTTGCTGCAAAAAAAAAAAAAAAAAAAAAAAGGATATAAACATAGATTTTTTCAAAGAGTTAGCAGAGCCAGAGTAGAACTATGTGGTAGTATTATCTAACAATGGATTGCTTTTTGCAACCACTCCATTTAATTAGGACAATTCAAACAATGGATTAATCTAAAGTCAGTTTGGTCAGCAAAGGCTGCAACAGCAGGTGAGAGCTGATAATCAAGAGAATATATTCTAGGGAAAATGACAGGAATTAATAAAATACTCCCACAATTTCTTTTTATCTTACAATTTTTTTTTTAAAGAATTTTTTTAAAAATATTTATCACTTTAAAAATAAATAAGTATTTAATTTTCTTTTTAATTTAAATTTTTTTTTGGATACAAATGGAGGGAAAAACCAGCAAACTAAATGAGACTAAACTGGCAAAAATCTTGGCCAAACAACACCAATAACATCATTCCTAAGCTGCTGTTGCAAGCTCAAAGGAGGATCTTGGAGTTCCAAAGCACCTCTATCAAAATTCAGAGCTTCATTCGCCAAAAGATCTGCAGCCTTGTTGCCTTCTCTGAAGACATGTTGGACTCTAATTTTCTCAAAATTATTCAGCAACCTTCTACAAATTGTTGCAAGATTAGAAAACTGACCACCAAGCTAAACAAATTTGTTGAGCAAATCTACCACCAACCGAGAATCCACTTCAAGAATTAGTCTTGAAATACTTTTCTCTTGAGCAAGATCTAAACCTCTCATAACCGCCCACAACTCAGCTTCAACAGCTGAACAAACCCCTATATTCACAATAAAACCACCTAACCAATTGCCAAAATGATCTCGTAGGAGGCCTCCCCGACCAGCGTAGCCTGGATTAGCCTTAGAACATCCATCTGTGTTAAGCTTAACCCAAGAAGGAGGTGGCATCTCCCACCCAATTAAACTTTGTTGATAACACCTCTTAGAACTACACCCCACAGATTTGAGCAAGGAATTATCAATCTCATGACTATTGTTCAGAATAAAATGCAATCTAGCTTCAATATTCGGGTTATTAGAATTGAACACCCTTTCATTCCTCCATCTCCATATCCACCATAAAGCATTACCAAAAAAACAAGGCCATCTGCCATTAAAACAACTTCTCAAGTCACAAGATAGATGGTACAAGAGCCAACTATGCAAATCCAAAGACCGAGATTCAAGAACCTCAGAAGGCAACAAACACTTATCCCAAATTATGGCAGCATATTCACAGTCTCTAAGAATGTGAAGCGGAGATTCAACAACCTGGGGGCAATGAGTACAATAAGGATTGGGAGAGAAACCTCTCTTAAAACGCTCTTCATTACACATTATTTTGCCAAGAGAGATCAGCCACAGAAACACTCTTACACGTTGAGGGAGTATGGAGAGGAGAGAGAGAATACTGAGTGAGAATCATTTCTCTTTACTTTTCCTTTACCTTTTATAGGAGAGGATAGGACCCTTTATATACGCGTGTCCTTTACCTATTGGAGGTCATTTTTATTTCTTATCAGAAGCCCTCCACTCCCTAATTTGATCGAGTCTGCTAAAGAGCTGGCTGAGAGAATAGATATATCTTCTCATTGCTTGTGATTCATATGAAAGTTGTCTCGTTGAAAAAGGGTTTTAAATAATCCGTCTCGTTAATTGAGAATTTAAGAAATCTTCCTGACTTAGAGGTCTTCGTCTGATATGCCTCGCTGACCGAGGACTTAGAAAATCATGTGCCTCGCTCACGAAGGACTTCAAAGAAAATCGGCTTCGCTCATGGAGGACTTAGGATAATGTGCCTCGCTGACCGAGGACTTTAGAAATCCACTTCATTAATTAAAGTCTTCAAATGATTTGCCTCGATGACCGAGCACTTAGAAATTCGCGAAGCTCCTCCCACTCTCTGATAGAGGTCTTCATATAATTTGTCTTGCTACTTGAGGAATTAAATAATCTGTCTCACTGATCAATAACTTTTACATAATCTACCCCTTTTGGGGATATTCAAGAAAACCTGTCTCGCTGATAGAGGACTTAAGAGATCCACCTCGTTGATCAAGAACTTTAAAAATTTGTGTCACATCATCAATAGAGGTCTTTATAAATTCGCCTCACCGATAGAAGGCTTGAGAAATCTTGTTTCACATACAAAACTTAGATAACAATAATAATGTGTCTCACTTAAAAGTCTTTAATGAAATATGTCTAGCGTAAAGGTCTATGATGCCTCGTTGATTGAGGCTTTTGCTTAGCCGAACTAGGTCTTTGGCGCCTTTTGGACTTTCGCCCAAACTTGCTAGGTCTTTTGTCTCTCAGACTTCTGCCTAGAGTTCACTAACTTCGACAAACCTTTTAAACTAGGGTACAACTTTATTGGAGATTAAGGGTAAATATGTATTTTTGGGTCAACCAGTTGCTATTTAAAAGGTTGAAACCCTAGTTTATTAGCATGAAATTACAATCAGCTCTCTTAATAGAACAGTACGCCGAACCATGCAAATATTGTCTTCTTGTGTGATTGATTTTCCTCTTTATTTTCGTTTATATTTATTGTTCATAGATTAATTCGCCTACTCTCAGATTTTATATAACCGTCTCTACTTTCCTCTTTTAAGTTAGTCGCAATAGGTTTTTTGTGCTTAGTCTTACTATCTCTAAGACTAGTCTCATTAGGCTATTCTGCCTAGTTTGGGGAACTTTTATTATTTATTTATTTGCATTTTATTTCAACGAATAATACTGCAAAATTAAATTTAAAGTATAAGAAGTGTCCAAAACTTATCTAGAATGATGTTGTTTGTTTCAAAGATTGCTGGAAATTATTTTGGGCCTATGAAAATGTGTTCCGAACTGAAGAAGCGGCTTTTACAATCCGATTAATTAATTTGCAGTGTTGACTCGGGATGGAATTTCGATAAACTAACTTTGAATTCGCGATGTAAACGTAAAATGTATAATTATGTATGTTCGAAGACTCGTCGGCATGTGGATCCACTCGCCGGAATCCAGTGACCGGCCGACGATGCTCCGGTGCAAGAGCAAATTTTGGAGACGGTGAATATACCAACGGAATCATCTTGATGTCAAGATTCTAAATATGGTCTTCACTCGCCAGCATTTGGCCAAAATTCGCTTGCAAAGATTCGGTAGTTGATTTTTCGATCTACCTTTTTGGTGAGCTTCAAGGAGTGCAATTGGTATCAACGGAGAGCTCTTTCAACAAGGAGTACAACGGTACCAAAATGGATGGAAACCGGGGTCAGAATCGACCGGAATGATGATCGGAAGGTGGTTGTGGTCGGCGACTTCAATCGGTGTTTGGGCCTTGTTCTGGTGGCGGTTTGCAATGATTTTCTGGTGGAAGGCCGATCAGGAGCTGGGCTTTCATTTGGCAGTGGCAGTGATAGCCACCGTTGGCTGGAGGTGCACGAATTGTGTTGGCAACCACGTTTTCTCTCTCATTTGCTCGATCTGTTTCTTGCTTTTTTTTTTTTTTTTAATCTGCTGGTGATGATTTTTTGATGAAGATGAACCAGATTTGTTGATCGATAACTATAAAAAATTAAGATGGCCGGAAATATTGAATCCGATGAAAATAAAAGAGTAGAAACAAGACTTTCTTGTGTCATTTTCTACAGACGGCGCCATTTGATGAGTCCAAAATCACTCAGTACTATTAATGGAAGATCCGACTAGAGGTAGAACCTGTGAACAGAGAAAAAGATGATCAATGGCTCCTGGAGGCTGACTCCCAGAGAAGCTTCCGATGCCAAAGTCAATGAGGGAGTATAGAGAGGAGAGAGAGAGAATAGTGAGTGGAAATCATTTCTCTTTACCTTTTATTTACTTTTTATATAGGAGGATAGGGACCTTTTATATACGCGTGTCCTCTGCATATTGGAGGTCATTTTTATTCCTTATCAAAGAGAAAATAGAGAGATAAGGTGGATAAAAATATATTGTCTTAATGAAATTACATATATATCCTTATATATTTTGTTGATCTTACAAAAGTAGGGGCAACATTGTAAATGAATAAAATTTATCTTTTTCCTCTAATAAATAAGAATTGAGAAAATAAATGAAAGATTTTTTCTTTTATTCTTCTTTCCTATTTTCTTTTCTTTTTTTATTTTCTTTCCTTCATGTTTTCGAACACAGTGTAAGCCTAATAATAATAATTAGTTGGGATAATATGCAAATATACATCTAATGTTTACGCAAAATAGCACATTGCTCCTTTTTGTTTTTGAAGGTTCAAAAATGACTCTAACGTTATAAAAATGAACTAGTGTGCCCATTCTCTCTGTTATATATATCTCTCTCTATCTCTTTGTTCCACGTGGCTCTTTCTACACTTTTTCTTTTTCTTTTTTTTTAGTTTTTTTTTCTCCTTTTTGTCCTTCATTTATCTTTACGCTTTTTTTTTTTTAA
Source organism: Vernicia montana (assembly GCA_949750685.1). Taxonomy (NCBI): domain Eukaryota; kingdom Viridiplantae; phylum Streptophyta; class Magnoliopsida; order Malpighiales; family Euphorbiaceae; genus Vernicia; species Vernicia montana. The sequence goes on from CATKHJ010302541.1 coordinate 6,011, forward strand.
CTTATATTTTACATTTTCCCACAAAATATATATATGTATGTGTATGTGTGTGTATATATATACACTGATTTTCAAAAGTTGTTTAGAAATTGTCTTACTATGTTTCAAATAATTATTTTAATAAAAGCTAATCATCTCATTAATTTATTTTCACGTCATTATGTTTTTTTAGAAAATTTTTAGAGTGTATTTATTCAATATCATAATTTTTTATTTTTTTTATCATTTATTCTAATAATAGAATTAAATTTTATTAATGATTACAACTATTATTATATAAACTTATAAATAAAAAATAAATGGAAAAAATCTAATATATATATATATATGCACACACGCAAATGTTTTGTGAGTAAATATAAAATATAAGTTAAAAAAAAAAAGGAAAGATAAAAGAATGACCAAAAAGAAAAAAAAATTAAAAGAAAAAAGAAAAAAAAGTGTAGAGAGAACCACGTAAAACAAAGAGAAAAAGTTAACACAGAAAAAAAAGGTGCTTTCGCCTTTTTCATAACGTCGTGGTTGTTTTTGTGCATTTAAAAATAAAAAGGGACAATATGCTATTTTGGATAAATATTAAAAATATAATTACACCTTATCTCTAATTAGTTTTCTAGAGTGGATATGATTTAGCTTTTATATAGTAAGTCCATATCTGGGATGCACTATACATTCATGTTAGATTCTCCTTCATGCGGGAAAAAAAAATAATAAATAAAAAGATTTAACTTTCATTTCATTTGTAGCAATGATGGCAGCAGCTAATTGATTGGAAACCTTTAGTTATTCTTTTCTAACAATCGATTTATTTTTTATAGGTAAATTCAACTTCCAAGCCTCTTTAATCAATCGAAATCAAAAGTCGAAATTGAAAACCACTTTTCCTCACTTTACCCCTTTCTCATACTAAATTATTTATAAATTAATTATACGTGGTGTTCTTTCATATATTGTCCCTAATTTGTTTAAATAGGAAAATGACAAATAAGTTGAGTGGAGTTTTAACTAATTTATTTATAATTGACTCTTTTATTAATTAAATAAAATTTTAAATTGAGATTTGAGTATAATTCATTTATTTAGCCAGTAGAGCATTGTTTATAAGCTAAATTGAACTAAATTTTTTTATATAAAATTAAATTATATATAGACAAAGTCATATAATAATTATTTAAAATTTAAAATATTTTAATTTAAAAATCTTTAACACTTAATTAAAATTTATTTTGAAAAATTGTATAATCAATATTAAAGATTATATTGTGAGTATATGATAAAATATTATTATATATTTAGAAAAATTGGATGAGAATCTATGTATATTACAAATAAAAAATATATGAATGATAAATTTAAAATTAAATTATAATTAAAATATATATAAATAGCTTCTCCAATTTAAACCAGTCATACTTTTCCCAACTCAAATTTCATTTTCTTGAACAAGTTTCGTTTATTTATCCTGAAAATGACTAAGCTAATTTACAGCCCTAGACCTAATTCACCTTCAGCAACGTTATTTTCTTTTATTTATGAGCATCTTTTCTTTTATTTCGTAGCTGTGAAGATCAAACTTCAATATCCTATGGCATCTCAAATTCATATTTGGTCTGTTGAGATTGATGGTTTCCTTGCTAATGTATCAAGGCTGTGACAAATGGGTGATTGATGGATATAAACAATTGCATGATGATGAAATTAAGGATGCTTAATACAAACACGTCCAACAAAATCAACCATCAACAGCAGTGCAATTTTTCTTGGTCAAATATAAATTCAACATATAAACATATACATTTAGAAAGATCAATCCTGGCCATTCAGATCCATTCTATACAAAATACGGACATCAATATAAAAGTATGAAGCATGCTGATTCAGTCTGCACTTTGGAGAATTAAAGATAGGAAGAGTTTTATAGTGTGAGTACAACTGTACAAGCAAACCAGCCACTTACTGGAATGAGGCTAGTCCCAGGGTAATTCTACACCTTATGCCTTGGAATAGCCCGTGCCAATGGTATGCCTTGGAACTTAAGGTATGCAAGAATAATAACCAAGATATATTGAAGATGAGCAACAAGCTTTATGCAACAATGAAGACAACAGAAAACTGATATTGCAATGCTGTATCACCTAATTCCATTGATAAAAGTACAACTGCGGATTGCAAAGCAGAAAAAATTCTGATTTGTGTCTATGTGGTTCCAAGTTCACCTTAAAATTAAGAATTAAATGAAAAACATATCATCCTATACGAGAAACACAGCCATCATCTTCAGGAAGCACATCACATGATCAATTAATGACTTCAGAGAGAAGCCAGATGATTGATGGCATAATCAATCATGCAACATGTAAGCCTTGAGGAAAGGCAAGCAAAATGTGGAACAGTGGGATAAACATTTTGGACATGCTGTACGGGAATTATAGCACAAATATGTAAACAACTTCACAAGTTTAGTAAAGGGTTGTTTGGTATCGCTGCGGTTTTCTATTTTCTATTTTTTTTTTCAAATTTCAAAAAAATAAGTAGTAGAAAAACATTTTTAAAAAAATTATTATTTTTTATTTATTTCATATTTATCCATAAACATTTTGAAACAAAAAACCAAAAACAACAAATTCTGATTTTCAAAATCTAGTTTTTGTTTTTGAAAAACAGAAAACGATAACGAACAGAGCCTAAGCTTTGGAACTTTTTTAGAATGTAGCCCTAAACCAAGCTAAATGGAGGGAAATAAATAACCCACATAGGAATTAAAGCTTAATTGAGTATTTGGTTGCTCTATATAAAGAACACAACTAAAGGCAGCCAAATTGAAATTACCCCCACAGATAAAAAGAGCAATCAATGAGAAATTTTGTCCACTTTCCTCTCCCGTTGACAACAGCATGCTTAGGTAACTATCACAAAGAAGTAATCAAGCAAGAGTATATCAATCCCCTAGTTGGAATAATCAGCGACGATCAGTGAATGCAAATCAAATATTCAAGATGATCTACAAAGCTAGAAAAGAGAGAGGTGCATTTAGCTTCAACATGTCAATTTAACAAAACACAACTGAGAAAATGAATCCATAATTCAGGTATAAGCATCCAGGAACAAGCAAAAACATGGAAAAGCAAAATAAGCATTTTGCAGCCATTAAAAAGGGCAAACCAAGCTCAAAAAAATATAAATAAAGTGCAAAGGAATTATATCACACAGTTGTTGAACAAAGATGCATAAACAACTATACAAGGAGATGGGGCAAAGAAGATGAGAAGATGACTTGGTACAAGTGTATTAGCTTTTGAACTTTTTTTAACGTAGCCATAAACCAAGCTAAATGGAGGGGAAGAACCAACATAGGAATTAAGCTTAGCTGAGTTGTTGATGTTTTACTATACACAATCCAATTTGAAAGATAACGAAATGAAATTACCCCCACGCTACAAGAGATACGTAACAAAAATTTCCAATTTCCTCTCCCATTAGACTATAACAAAGAATTAATCAAGCAGCTAGATTGGTCTTTGTCAGAATAATCAGGGACGATTTCAAAAAGAGGGAAAGATGTACAGTTTGCTCCAACATGCCAATTCAACACACACAACCAAGAAACTGAAACCAAAATTTACCGCCAGTAACACCCACTCCACAATTCACAAAATTGAAGAATAATAGTGAAAATCGCACAGCCAGCTAAAGAACATGATTATGAGTTCTGGCATAAATCATAACTGGTAAACGAATTTCCAATAGAATTAAAATCCAAAACCAAAACCAAAATCAAATAAACAACAATAAATGCAATCATCATAGGATCAGCAAATAATTATATTATTAAACAAAAAAAAAAAATTCAAACCCATAGATAAGATTTGAAATTTTCACATATTACTTCATACTAATTGATCCATCGATATCGATAAACTTGCATAAAATCCATAAAGCTCATACCTTCTACACTAAAATAACAACCCACAAGTCAATCGATTGTAGATTCGACAAATAGGGCATTTACCCAAAATAGGAGAAGCCAAACCACCACGATATGGCAAGCGATGGATTGGATCAGACAGGGGTTAGGAGCTGGTAAAGCTGGGGCTTAGGTTCGGAGTTCATGCCGATGATGATGACCAAAGGAATGAAGCCATAGTGAGTTACGACTTTAGCCTTCTTCATAGCCCAAGTGCTCCACTCTTTCAAGCATTCCGTGGTCGATTTCTCTTCAACGCCCTTAGTTCCCTTGCCGCTGCTCTTCCCTCTGCTCTTTAGCGAAACCCTAGACGCCATTTTTTGATTCCTATGATTCAGATCAAAGGTTTTTGTCTTCACAGAGATTTAAAACGCTAAAACCCTAAATTTGTTGGTTTTATAATTATTATTTAGGTATTTACGCCATATTTCTTATTTTTTATATTTTTAATATTTATATCCTCTTAAATTTTTTTTTTCATATTTAGACTCTTTTAATTATTTTTTTAATTTTTATTTTAATTTTTATTTTTATTTTTAACCTCTTAGATTTATTTTGTAATAGATCATCAATTTAATAGAATTTGTAATGGTTTTGAGTTAATTAAATAAATGTTTTATGATTTTCTTTTTAGAAAATTATTTAATTTTAATGTTTATTA
>CATKHJ010302626.1:0-16238 GCA_949750685.1 Vernicia montana
AATCTGAAACATGATAAAAGGTCCAAACTAAACAAACCCCCTTCGCAATAAGGACGAACTACGTGGATTTTGATTCTCATTCAAGGGATACGTAGGCATGCTTGTCTAAAGCATCAAATCCAATTAAAATAAACTTTCTTCCTCTTTCACCTTCTTCACATAGTTTAGGTTTTATGTTTTCTTTTGTTTCTCTGTTTTGTTACTTTTATTATAGATTTAATTTAGGGAATGTGTGACTCTCCTAGAACCCATAAGGGCTAGAGGGAGTATCCCCTAATTTGATTTATGTTGTAAATTTAATATTTCTATTGCTTTCTTTATTTTTTTCTTCTATTGCTTCTATTATTTTTTTTATTTTATTATTTAATAATAGTTCATGCATATTTAATTGTTCATACATTTATATCTGTTCATGAAATCAATTTTAAGCCATTTTGAATTAAATTTGCCAAACTAATTAAAATAAACCGAAAACCTAGTCCTCAAATCATCTTTAGTAATCGAGGGCTAGTGCACTTTTTCATTAGAATATAATTGGAGTCATTCAATTGGGTTTTTCCTTAACTTTTCCCAAATACAATAAAATTAAGATGGCGACTCCCAAATCAATTTTCAAAATCAACCAATTCGAACCTGAGGGTTCCATTGTGAGTTCAAACCCAAATGAGCATTTCGATCTCCCTCTAGCGGATCGGACCGGTGCTCAAGCGAGGCCTCGCAGTTGGCGACTTTACTGGGGACCACCTTCTTTTTAATAAAGAAAATAAGAGGACTAATAATTGGTTTAAAACAAAAGTTTGGCACTTTTAATGCAAAAATGGCTTTTATGCATCACTTGCATAGGCTCATTGCCTTTCAACCTAGATTTCTTAGGAAAACAATGGATAAAAAGTAACATCGAGTGGGTAACCTTCTTTAAGTTTGCTTACCGATAGTGAAATTATCTACCCCGTGACATATACGAGTGTGCTCGTACTGTTGGACCCACGCGAAGCTCTTTGACTCACAAGTGGTTAGGTATATCGCTACTCCAGTGTATGTAAGCCACCCTTACCCTTTCATGTAATGAACCTAGAACCTGACCTTAGGTTGTATGTACCATAATCAAAACTTTGCACAGATTGTATATTCATGAAATATTTTTTTCCATGCATATCATACATCCATAATATACAAAACAACAAGCATTCATCCCAAGCCTAGGTCATACCTTGAACCGAAGAAGGGTCAAACTCTCTTACCTCGATTCAATCAATTTCGCCCCATAAACCTTAAACACCATTACCCCTTATCCAACCTAAAACTCGAAAGCCCATTAATCCTCAAAGCCTAATACCTTTGGCACAACATACTATCCCAAGCTTAAAACCTTGGCAAATCCTCAAAGCCCAATACCTTTGGCACAACATACTATCATAAGCCCAATACCTTTGGCCCAACATATTATCATAAGCCCAATACCTTTAGCCCAACATGCTACCCATAAGCTTAACATACCTTTGGCCCAAATATACCCCAAATCCCCAAAGCCCAAAAATATTTGGCCTACTAAATCCTCAAAGCCCAAAACATTTGGCACCTCATATACCCTAAAGCCCAAAATATTTGGCCTACCATCTCCTCAAAGCCCAAGACATTTGGCACCTCATATACCCCAAAAGCCCAAAATATTTGGCTTACCATCACCTCAAGCTTAAGATATTTGGCACCTCATCTCTTTTAAGACCAACAACTTTGGCCCACCATCACCTCAAGCCCAAGATATTTAGCACCTTATCTCTCTTAAGCTCAAAATATTTGGCACCTCATCTCTCTTAAGTCCAAGACATTTGGCACCTTATCTCTCTTAAAGCCCAAAATCTTTGGCACCTCAGCTACTTTTAAGTCCAAAATCTTTGGCACCTTATCCCTCTTAAGCCCAAGACGTTTGGCACTTCATCTCTCAAAGCCCAATACAGTTGGCCCATCTTACTTTAAGCCCAAAAATGATTGGTCCACAACACCATAGGGAATCCTTTTCCCTTAGAGTTTGTATATCCCTACTCCCATCATCTTTTCATATCCTCACCCACCACTCACTGGGTTTTTCTCTATTTTTGCCTCAAGGTACCAATAGCTAAGATGATTGATATGGAAATCACCAGACAACTTTCAAATGAGTCCTTCTCCATGTTCCTAACAAGGTGGAGGGCCAAAGCTGCTCAAATGGTAAATAGACCAACCAAGCAAGAACAAGTGAACCTACTCCCAGCCTACTAAGCCCACTTGTTAATCAATTAATTTGGTTAAATCAATTAGTCAACCCATCTTTTTATCAATCTGAAACATGATAAAAGGCCCAAACTAAATAAATCCCCTTCGCAAGAAGGACAAACTACGTGGATTTTGATTCCCATTTAAAGTGATACATAGGCATGGTTGTCTAAAGCATCAAATCCAATTAAAATGAATTTTCTTCCTCTTTCACCTTCTTCATATAGTTTAGATTTTATATTTTCTTTTGTTTCTCTGTTTTGTTACTTTTATTATAGATTTAATTTGGGGAATGTGTGACTCTCTTAGAACCCATAAGGGCTAGAGGGAGTATCCCTAATTTGATTTATGTTGTAAATTTAATATTTCTATTGCTTTCTTTATTTATTTCTTCTATTGCTTCTATTATTTATTTTATTTTATTATTTAATAATAGTTCATGCATATTTAATTGTTCATACATTTATATCTGTTCATGAAATCAATTTTAAGCCATTTTGTATTAAACTTGCCAAACTAATTAAAATGAACCGAAAACCTAGTCCCCGAATTCTCTTTAGTAATCGAAGGCTAGTGCACTTTTTCATTGGAATATAATTGGAGTCATTCAATTGGGTTTTTCCTTAACTTTTTTCAAATAAAATAAAATCAAGGTGGCGACTCCCAAATCAATTTTCAAAATCAACCAATCTGAACCCGAGGGTACCATCGTGAGTTTAAACCCAAATAAGCATTTCGATCTCCCTATAGCAGATCAGACCGGTGCTCGGGCGAGGCCTCACATCTCCCAAGTCTCTTTGGAAATTTACTAGAAACATGTCGATGATATTTACAAGAAGCACATTTAACTAAATTTTTTGGTTGAAATTCTTTTTTCTTAAAGAAACTATCATATTTCTTTTCATTAGTTTCAACCTTATAGCCCAATCCGGCTTTATCAAATTCTCCTCTTTGTGATAAAATGATATCATCAAGAGTTTTACTTCAAATGGAAAATTTTCTCAAAAGCTCATTGGAATCATTAAGCTCTTTCTTTATCTTATCATTTTCAAAAGTTAGAGTTTCAAAGGAGGTTTTCAAATCTTTAAGTTGAGTCATGAGTTTTTCATTTTCAATTACTATATTATTGCCTTTCAAAGAATTCTCATGCTCATATTTCAATTTGCATAAATTTTTTTTAATGATTTATTCTCCTTTGTAATAATTAGAAAACTTTCCATCAATTTATCAAAAGCATTTTGTAATTCATCAAAAGTGTAAAAGTTAGGAGTTACCTCATCATCTTCAAGATCATCCTGTTGAGCCATCAAGCAAAGGTTGGCTCTCTCTTCCTTTTCATCATTGGATGAATCTTCATCGCTTGAAGTGTCACTCCCACTCCAAGTCGCATACGTTTTTGTTTTCTTATAGAATCTTCTCTCTTTCTTGTCCTTCTTCTTCTTATGCTTGAGTATTGGACAATATTGTCTAATGTGCCCCAGTTTCTTGCACTCATAGCAAATGGTTTCATTTTTCTTGTTTTCAACTTGTTTGCCTTTTTCTTTGTTGAAATTTCTCTTCTTGAATTTCTCCCTTGAAAGGTATTTGTTGAACTTGCTAAATTTTCTAGCAAGCATCATCTCATCTTCATATTCATTATCACTAGATAAATCCTTCTTTTCTTCATGATGTGCCTTTAAAGTAATAGATTTTTCTTTCTTGGAGGTGCCTTCTTTCTCCTTCTCTCTTGATTCTTGCCTTTTATTTTGTTTCATCTCATAGGTGATGAGATTTCCAGTAAGTTTTTCAAGAGTAATTGAGGCAAGATTTTTAGATTCCTCAATTACATCAAACTTGGAATTGTATTTCTCCGTTAGAGACCTCAAAAGCTTAGTGGAAAACTCTTTTTGAGTAAAGGTCTTCTCTAGCCCTTTTAGATCATTCACAATTTTTGTGAATCCCTTATACATATCAGCTATGGTCTCTTCCTTCTTCATTGATAAATTTTCAAAGCTAGAGATTAGCATGTTTAGCTTTGAGTTTTTAACTTGATTTGTTCCTTCATGTTTCATCTTTAGAAACTCTCAAATTTCTTTGGTCGTTTCATAAGCGGATAACCTATTGAATTCAGTTTCTTCTAAGGCACAAAACAAAAGATCAACAGCTTTGTCATTTAAGGCTAGCTTCTTCTTGTCATCATTGGTGTAGTTGGATGGATCCTTTGGCTTGTTAGAATTTACATCTATTGGAATGAATGGACCTTTTTCTGCAACTTCCCATAAGTTATAGCCTTGTGATCACATGTGGAATCTCATCCTCACTTTCTATTGATTGTAGTTTGTGCCATAAAACAAGGGTGGCCTTGTACTACATTAACCTTCTTGGAAAGTAGACTTTGATGTTCTTGCCATAGCAATCGTTATCTCTTTAAATTGTAGGATTTTTATGAAATGCAAGAGCACAAGCTCTGATACCAAATTTTATCCCAAGTATGGCAATCCTAGAAGGGGTGAATAGGATTATTAAAAATTCTAATGCAAATAAACACTCTATATGCAATAAGTTTCAATTTCAAATAAATAAACAAAGGAAATAGAGTTAAGTAAAGTTTAGCCAAGATTTATAGTGGTTCGAAATATAATCGCCTATTCTACGTCCACTTCTCCTAAATCAAACCGATTTAGGGTTCCACTAACAATCGAAAATTCACATAAAGCTTTACAAGCTTAATTTTTCGGAATTTCGCCCTTTACAATATATTTCACCTAACACACTCAAGATGCAATGATTTTTGTGTTTAAAGTCTTACAAAACTTAGATACAAACTAAGTTAAAAATTACAATGAAAAACACTAACTTTGAATAAAGAACACTTAAAGAAATGAAAGGATTGAGCTTACTGTTCAAAAATAGAGTATGATTCTCAAAAAATCTTTTTAATTTGTATAGCAATTGATTTTCACTTAACAAGAGTTCTTCACTTCATTTGAACCTTCTAGTATTTATAGGAATGTTAAAATATGACTGTTGGGCACGGATCCAAAAGAAATCTACTCCCTCTTGAATTTCTTCAACTTTCCTTCATCTTTCAACGACTATATTTTTTAAGACCTGCGTACCTTGAACGTGCGTTTAAGCTTATTGAACCGGCGGTTCAAAATTCTGAAGGCTCGTTCAAAACCATTATGTGTGATTTGAAGAATTCTCATATCCATGATGAATGTGCATTCAATAACTTGAAGGCTTGTTCATATCTGTTATGTGTAAATGGTAATCTTTGTCCATATAGATGAACGTGCATTCACATTCTGTAAAGGCTTCCAACATACTTTGTTCAATGTTAAATGATTTTTAATTAACACATGAGCATAGTGCAAATATATAATAAGTAATTTCATTAATTTTGCTAAGTTTCATTTAAACATCAAAATATAAAATGGGTCAACATATATATTATTTTCTCCTGTTATCTAAACCAAAAATTTTGAGTTGAATTTTATGTATATATTTTTTTCTACTATTATCTAATAAAAGAAAATAATAATATAAACAAGCTAATTTTTCTAGCTAAATATTTAAAATATAATAATTTAAGAATTAAAATACAATAAGATTTTAAAATGTTAATTATAGATTAAAGTGTAATCTAATTTTAAAAAAGTTAGTGATAAGGAATAAATATGTACATTATCTTACTGGGCTAGATCATGTTGAAGCCCAACTCATTAAGATGTTCTCATATGGGCCTCAAATTCAAACCCAAGAAGAAATGCCTACCAAGTAAGATCGACAACTCATAAGGTGAGATGGCTCCTCACCCCAAACCAAGCGAGGTGGTTCCTCGCCCTCCATTCTCCTTGTCAACGAGTAAGAAGTCACATGGCAAGCTACTGTAGTACCGGTTATTCGATCATTTAATGAGGGTTGCCCTAAGAAGTGATGCTTGTCAGTATAAAACATCACCTACCCAAGCTATACTTCAAAGATCATGCCCTGAGAACACACCAAGTACAAATCTCCTTTGACGATAGAAGCTTTACACCAACCCCCAAAGGCCATGTAGTCCAGCATTACCCTTGGGATGCATACGTTCCTTTCCCAGCAAGCCACTGCACAAAGGAGTATAAAATGCAATGCACACGTTTAATTTGAGGTAACTACTTATACGTACTCTCATCTCCTTCTTTTCACTCAAAAGTTATTGGTTACAAAGAAATCTCCGTATTCCTTACAACCTGAAAAACTTCATTGCTAACTTAAGCATTGGAGGGCCTTTGCCAAACACAAGACTTGGTCCCCTAACGTTCTTTGTCTCTTTTGCAAGCTGCTAAAGCTCATCCAAAGTCCATATAAGGAATCCAGTCCATTATATACACTCAGATCTGTAACTGATTAGTTATGATTAAAAAATTCATAATTTTATACTAAAGTGTTAAGTTATTGATAAATAATTTATTAAGGTATAATTTTGTTATGCAAGTGTAGGTATAGACTAACGATAAGTATATATTTACTTTGGGTAATTAATTCAAATTCGAATCATCTTTCATAATGTTTTTTAGGAAAAAAAAAATATAATATACAAAAGAAATATATCTTTTTAATAATTTTTGTGAACATAAATTATAATATAAAAAAAATGTAATTTTCAATCAAATTTTAAAATATGTATACAATTAAAAAAATGCAAAACGTTTAAGAAATTAATTTTGTGTAACTACACCTTATTAGAATTTTTTTTACATGGATTAATTGCTAAAATTTTCTTTAGATTTTTTTTAATGTACACTTTAGAATATTTGAAAGTTAATAATTCCAATTCTTAAAATTTATCAATAACTTAACACCTTAAAAACAATTCTGAGTTAATAAATTATACGGATCATGTGCAAAGCACGTGTCATGTAAAAATTCTATAGATTTTATATCAAATTTCTTTATTTCAAGTCTGCCTCAAATAGAAACGAGAAGATCAAGACCAAATTTCTTAACTTAACAAACTTTTTTTTTTTTTCTTATTTTATATGTTTTTGAGTTCTATCCATGAATGATGAAGAATCAAAAATGTTCCAATCACATGTACATGATCAAATTCCTACAACAATTCACTAAGCAAAAACCATTTGGCATACCTTGTTTATATGCTCTTAGCCTCATGGAGACATTAAAGAAAAAAAAAAAAGAAAGAAAGAACAGTTCAAAGTGAATGACATATGCACTTGGTCTCTTTTAACTAAGCAGCTTTTAGCTTCCCAAGTTTGTACTCAATTGTATCTTTGGAGCTAAGTATGCCCTTTGGAGACAGAAGGCGTCGAAGAGCAAAGCAAAATCGAGCCTGGGAAAATTTTGTGCTTCAAGTTAATGCTATTAATCAAACGGGAAAATTAAAAAAAGAAACGGAAAAGAAATAAGTTAGCTAGCCTTTTAATGTTAAGATTGGTTCTTACCCATTGAAATGCTACGAGTGCACACCAGCAGCCTGGTAGACCATACCCTCTGCTGCTCGCTAGCTGCTCACAGTTAAAAATAGAGATCAATGTTAATGCATTATGCATAGCAATATATATACATAAGTAGAAAGAAAAGTGAAACTGGCAATAGAGAGGAAAGAAATAAGTCTAACCAGTAGCAGAAGAGCACCCAAAGAAAAGCATCCACTCATTGATAAGCTGATGAACTTGAAATCTCGTCCAGCCTGCACAACAAAACATGTATTTAGATGCTTAGAAGAAGTCTATAATACAGGTTCCTGCAAATACTTGCAATTTCACTTCTCTATGCAAAAGCATAAATAGGCTTATAGGGTATTATACATACCAGCAATGTTCCCTCAAGGCTATGAGTACAGGGCGTTGCAGACAATGCGATGAAGAACAAAATCAACACTTTGTGCATCTGCATTGATCCAAAAAAATTTAAATATCAAGGAAGGTCAAATATTCATCATCAGCTATTTATGCAAAGATTATCTTATTTGAAGGAAACTAAGAAATTCAATGTTAGAGGCATTGCCTGTAGGCTGCATCGCTTATGCAGCAAATAATCTGTTCTAGGACACATAAGAGGTAGTAAAATTGGGAAATAAACACATATAGTTGCAAAAGATAGAAACTAACCTCTTGTATGACGTTAAGATCACGGGTGAAAATGTTGGGGAACAGCCAAGGAATAAATGCTCCAGTACTTCCTATTACTACTCCAAGTATAGCTCCAATAATCATTAGTGACTTCAGCAGCGATCGAGCCTTTTTCGTATTGAATTTTACACAAATGTTAAAGAAAGTGAACCAACCACAGGGTAAGAACAATTACTGGTAATATCAATTTGAATTCAAATATTTACTAACCTTGTCTAAACTTTTCTCAACTCCATATAGTAACTCAGGCATGAATGATTGTGCAGTTTGAGAGAGAGGCTCGCCCCATACCACACACATTCCATACATTTGAATCATCACCTAGAAGAATAGTAAAATTGTCAATGTAAATATCTATCAGGTTCTTGCAAACAGAAAAAATAAATGTAAAGTAGTAGCAAAAATAAAACTAACCTGATGAGCCGCGACTGTGAATGTGCCCATTGATGTTGCAAAATATGTCATGAGAGAGTAGAAGGCCACCTAAAATATGAAATTTTTTTGTAAGAACATTCAAATCCAACCCAAAAGCCTAGCACATGCAGAATTTGGCTTTGAAGGCTGAGTGCTGATGTGTCAAACACACGAGGGCAATGCTGCAAAATTGGCTCTAATATAATGTGAAAGCCTAAACTGATGGGCAATGAGGCTCAAATATCATATAAGGCCTTAAACTCTTGTATAATTACTCAATGTGAGATCTTTATCCCTAACAATTATAATCAAATATGAAACAAAACAGCTTCAGAAAATGCAGAAAGAATTTAACCTTTGAGAACATTGTTACAAACACTGGAGCAGCTATGCTGAATATTTGCAAAAACTCATTTGGTGATGGAACAGAGATAGCGAAGGCATTATATCCTTTCTTGTTCAAAGCTTCAATCATCATATAAGCTGCAATGACCTGGATATACATGACTGTTTATTGGTAAAACAAAAAAAAAGTATAAATTTTGATGCAAAAAATAATGAAATGATGACATTAGCATACTTGTGATGCCATTGTTGCCCATGCTGCTCCTGTAATACCATAGCCAAGAAAACTGCAGAGGATTGAGTGACCAATGGCATTTACAGCACTGGCAACCACCAAAGCCTTTAAAGGTCCAACAGAATCTTTCATGCCAAGACTGAGAATAAGAAGAAAACCCATCAAAATTCAATCTAAATAAGGTAGGGTGGTTCACATTTTAAAGCTAACAAGTGTATCAGAAAAATGTCAAAAATATATATATATATATATTATATCTCCACCTAGAGCTTTGAGAAACCAATCCATAAAGAACTGCTGGCCATGCTAAGCCTCTAATCTGCCAACAAATGAAGGTAGTTCAGTCAAAATGAGTAGAGGAAAAAGTTCTAACAATCAAATAATAATAGTTGAGCACACTACAATAAATATTAAATTTAAAAGCACTAATTTAAAATCAATTGATATATGATTAACAACAAGTACATATTTATAGTATGTTGATGGTATTCATCAAATCTTACTAACAATTTACTAAAAATTTCTTGTTACAAAGAATTTATGCATCATATAATATTGTTGTTGATTCTTGACTTATTGTTACCATCAAGGTTTTTTGTCTTTTAGCAACAGATGGTTCTTATCAAGTTGAAGAATTACTGGTTAAAATCTGCAATTATAAATTCAAGATGAAGAAAATGTACCTGAACATATTTGCTAGCTACAGGTACAATATGCACATTCTTTGGACCGGCAAAAGCTGAAAAAGTAAAGTCAGCAAAAAAAGAAAAAAAATTCATTTCATGGTCTCTATAGGTTTTTCTGTTAAAATTATGAATGCCTGTGAAATGGTGAAAAATAATAAAAGTAATCAAGAGCTGCACTAATCTTTATTACCAGTTAGTGCCCATGAACCAAGAAATTGTGTGAACAATAGCATTAAGATACCACAAATCAATCCAACAAAGAGCAAAATGGATATTTGGTGTTGTACTTCATTTTTATCCTGCATCAATACCATCCAGTTAAAATTTCAGAATATCAGATAAAATAAAGAGAGAACAAAAAACCATAATTTTACAAAAGAAAAAAAGAACTTGACAAATTAATGGATTCTCAAAACTTATCAACAATTTAATAACAATATATTCTTTTTTCAATTCATCAAAAACTTTTAGAGTGGAGCAGGTGTCAAGATTTGAATTCTTAATCTCTTGCAATACAAGGCATTATTGAACATTGATGATACATTTGGTAGGTTGTAATGGAATGTAACGTAATCAAATGCATTTTACATTTCATTCCATTACGGCCTACCAATACCAAAAGTACCCGAGAGTATGTATCTCTTCCTTTGTTCGCTCAGGCATTTACAAGACTATAGGCTACAATTTAAAAATCAATGGAGTCATTCAAATTCTAAAAAACACAATTACCCTAAACTTTTGGATTAAAGAAAATCCCCAAATTTTAACAACTCTAGTACAGAATACTGTTTTTAAGGCACAAGGAGTTTATTTTAATAGAAAAATATATGGATAAATTTTCACTATAAGAAAATTCTTTAATTTACTTGAAATTTTAATAAAATTAAAATGTCTTGATAATCAAGAAAATTGACATGCAATGGTCAGTTCAGCTCAAAATTCAAATTCACAAGCAAATTTTCTTTGCATTAAATATCAACAGTTGAAGAATTTAACCCGTTTGGCAAGTGAAGTGGCAACCATATTTGAAGTAGCAATTGATAGAAACATGAATAGAAGATTCATATTATCACAAAAAACTGTTCCTGGACCTGTCCATCCAAAATTACCATCATTAAATCTAATTAATTAAAAAAAAAAATCCTCTGTATAATTTTTTACTAGAAAGAAAGAGAAATTGCAAATTTTCCAGGAAATCATCAAATTACCTAAAGCTGCGAGCTCAGTGGAGCTTCCCTGACCAATCACAGCAGTGGAGATAAGACTCATCAATGGTCCACAGATCCATAACCCAGTAGCCGGCCCTGAAAACATCACAATCTCCTTCATTTGCTTCCATATACTCTGGTTTGCTAATTCCTTTCTCTTCACCCTGACAACTTCCATTACTTTTTCTTCATCTTGGTCAGACCCAGAAACCAAATCCCCATTTCTACCATTTTCACTCTCAGTTTCAAGCTCATGATTGATAATTTCTTGACCAGAACCAATGCACCAAGTTACAAACCGCTTGTTTGAATATGCAAGTCGCAAACTTGGGAGTGAAACAGAGGTGTATAAGGGATTTGAAAACAGAGAGAGATGTGGAGGTGGTGGGTTCTTGAAGAGAATTGAAGGGCGATAAATTTTTTTGAGATTTGGGTTTTGGAGAAGAGTAGTGTGGGATGAGAAAGACATGGTTTTGATTTGCATTTTGTTTGAATTTTGATGAATATGGTAGAAATTGAAGAAGAAAAACAGAGTGTGAAGAACAGAGAGAGTTAGCTACTAGCGAAGCTAACGGTTTTATGTACGTTGGAATTAAATTTTTTAAAGAGCTTAGAGTTGCTGGCTACAGACAGCTTGATTGGCTTCTCTCCTGTTATACTTCTTTTAACGAGTCATTAATTCATTGAAAGTTTCAATGAATTAATGATTGGAAGAAAAAAGATTGAAGTATAATTTTAAAGACCACATTTCAAAACTTAAAAATCCTTTTTTTCTTTTTAGCATAGAGTGGATTAACTGTAATTCTTCTACTGTGAACCGAAGAGAAGTCATAGCCAAGAGCTTGCGGCTGGGCTTAGTAGCCTTCAATATTGTTCTCATTACCAGTCCAGCTACTTCCTTTTCTCTACCTAACCGCAAAATGCTTTTCTATTAACATATCACCATACCAACGGCAATTCCAAGTCAAAACGACACCCAGTTTGTTAAATCCATTCCCGAATGACTAATCACCTCTTTTCTCTCCAAAACTTACTTTGACAATAAGCTGGTATCACTATCACTCATCATTGTTAGGGTGGGTTTGTGTTTGTTTTGAGGTTAATGGAGGGTTACAATTACAGGAATAACACCTTACCCTCCCGTATTTGGTAAGTCAAAGTTAACATTTCACCCGATTCACCCCCCAAAACACATTAATTTATTAACCTAGGAGATGGAGTAAAAGTCAAAATACTTTTTTATTACACTTTTAACTATTATTCACTTAAAAGTGTTAATATTCCATTTTATTAACCCCCATACCGAACACATCCTTAAACTACTACTATATGAGATGGGCAATTACTTCTGGCTTCATTCAATGTATAATTGAGTCTGATTGGAAGATACTGGTTCAAGCATGCCATGAGAGATTGGAGGATGGTCCTTGGGAGATCCAGGCGCACCTGTCAGTTATTCAAGATCTCAAGAGCTACTTTGGGGTTATTTCTTTTGTATGGGTTGCTAGATTAGCTAACAAAGCTGCAGATTGGATAGCACATAACATTTTGTTTTCCTTTTTGTCTCTTGTTTGGGCTATAGTTCCTCCTGAACGGTTGTCTAACCTGCTGTATCTTGATTCTACCTAATGAAATTCTGAATTGATTTGGCAAAAAAAAAAAAACTACTATAATTAGATAAGAATGTATGATTACAACTAATAATCAAATGGAGGCTAAAGGCTTTATGTTTTGTTGTGTATTTAATTTGACTAAAATAATCACCTACCTTACCTTTCTTAATGTTCATTGTGCTGGGATATATTAATTAGTAAATTACTAAAATCTTAATAGATTGAAGATTTTCCATTATTATTGAGTAATACTATACAATTCAATATTTTTATATTAATTTATTGTCTCAATTAATGTGACATCATTATATTGAAAAATATTTTATTCGATATACTTTTGAAAAAGAAATATGGTAAATAAGATAATGACACATCAATTGAGGTAGGAAGTTGGCATAAAAGTGTTGGGTTATATAGCATTTTTATATTATTATTGAATAATGCTACATTTACCACCTTAATATTACCACCAACCTTACCATGTCATCACCTCACAAATTACAATATAAGAAATTAGAATAGTTTTTTTTTTTTTTATTATTATTTATATAAACTTCATACAAATGATCATATCCTATCTGGCAATATTTGTCTCCTTTCATATACTAAGAAAATAAATAGATAACACAATAAATTTTACACTCATGTAACATGCTAGCAAAATTAAAGTAGAAAAAATCAAAGCAAATCAAGGATTTTTATAAAAATAAATAGAGCTCTGCACTTGTTAAATAAATATTAGTAAATTTATATTTATATCCTTATCAAAGTAAAGTAATATAAAATAAAATAAGATATTTTTGTATAAATATATTACGCCACCTGAGATAGTAAAAAAGGTTGTATAAATAGTAATGGTAAGTTTAGCATTTTCCATTGCTATTATATACAATTTTTTTAATAGTTATTGTTTCATAATTTGCAATTTTTGTTTGTTAATGACTTTATATTTTACTTTTCAATTGTAAAATTTAAAAAGTTTGTTATTATATATATTATAACACCTAGCATTATAAATTATATAGCAATCATTCACACAAAATAATTTAAGATATTTTAAGATATTATTTGGATAAATTTTTATTATTTAAAATTATTATTTTAATTTCTAAGATTTGTTATATGGGTGTTTGGTAAAACTTTTGATGCAGCTGTTAACTTTTAGTTTCTAACAAATGCATTAAATCAATTTGGTTATCTTTTTTTTAGTGATAGCTTGTCATTAACCGACTTCAAAAGTCAAAATGGTTCTAGAGTATGGATAAATTTAAGGCGACCAATCACCTTGTAAAATCCATACTATCCTTAAATATAATCATCAATAATGTCAAAAACATGTCATTCTCAATATCAAAACCTGAATCACATACATCATACTATCATTCCCAGAGACAGGGAAAAATCCAATAATGCTTTAACAACACATAATATATAACATATATGCAACTATGACTTTCAAATGACTACAGAGCAACTAAAGATACAAACATTTACATATATTCATAAAGCATAATCATTTACATTGTACTTCTTGATGGAGAAGGAATATAAAGAAGATCTGCTATACACTTTAACTTCTATCTGCTATACTCTTCAATCTATAACCTGTAATCCACGAACGATTTCGTGAGCCGTCAACTCAGCAAATTTATGAAATGCACATGAATGAGATGGTTTACAATTAATCAATGGATCAATGAACAATGGTTCTTATATGTGTATATATATATAAAACAAGGTCATATGGTTATATAAACAGAAACATCATACATATGTGCCATGAACGAAGGGCACCAAACATAGGGAATCATAACATAACATAACATAACATGATATTTGTCAATTCCTCATACGTCAATCATCTCATGGGCGGGACTGAACCACCATCCCCACGGTAGTAATATATCATAATTTACGTGCATTCCGTAAATACATGCTTAGAGTACTGCCCTCTTTAAGTAAGGTTTTATTTAACTTGCATTCTTTAAATACACGCCTAGGGTACTGCCCTCCCTAGGTAAGGCATCACCAAGTGCACAAGGTCTAATGGCTTTCCCTCCATTAGATAGGAGTTCTATTACTCATCATCTTAGGCTTAGTCATTGTTCAATGAAATCATATCATGAATATCAACCGATTAGCTCAAATGGTTTCAAGAAATCATAAATATAAGAAATAGGTCTTCGGCCCAAATGGCCTTGTCAATAACAAAGAAATGGCTTTTCGGCCCAAATGGTCTTGTCAATAACAAAGAAATGGCTTTTCGACCCAAGTGGCCTTGGTGTTCAATAAACAATGGGGCCTCGGTCCTAATGACTTCGGCAATAACAATGGTCAGTTTAAAAGTACAATTGACTTCAATCCGAAGGACCTTATGAACAAATGTAATATTTATATAATAAATAGTATAATAGAAAAAAAAAATGCAAACATGCACTTCATAACTTACCTCGATCGCTAAATCTTTTCAATCAATCTCAATCACCTTACAGCATGAAGATTGTCCAATCCTCGGCTCACCTAAACCTATACATAAAATCCCCAATTCACTTATCGACTAAAATTCTAGGTACTTTAACTATTTAACTTAATTCCTCAATTAAATTCATAAATTTCTAGTCCTTAAGCATTACTAACAATTCTAACTCAATCTCATAGAATAACTAATTTAAAACGTCTAAAATTAAATTATGAACTATCGAACGACACTCACTGGATGGTCACTAGAGAATCGCCGGAAAACTGTCGTCGGCAACCGTTGACGATAAGACAGGTACCAATAGATCCATCTCAAGATGGAGAGTTCAAAAATACTGATCTCTATCGCTCACTCACCGAATATCGTCGGAAATCTACTCCAGCAGCCTTTGTCTTCACTGGATTCTGTTCAAATTTCAAATTAGTCTAAAATATGCAAATAAGGTACCAAATGAAAGCCTAAAGAATAAAGATTCCAACCGTACAAAGATCATTATGAACGGAGGTCGAAGTCAGCAGAAAACAACTCCAGAAGAGCTACGTTGGCGATGCAGTCGGACAATATCCTACGGCTTCTGGCCATGAAACTTCGTAGGCAGGCTAGTCAGCAACCGCTCTTCCTTTTGGTGGGGCGCGTGTCGGCCGACAGTCACTGGACGATGGTCGTCTGAGCTGGCAGTCCCTTTCTCCCTCTGCTGACCAAGACCATTTAAATTGATTGGTTCCCTTGTGAACCAATCAACATATATATATATATATATATATATATATATATATATATATATATATATATATATATATATATATATATAACATTTTCTTTTTAAATAAGAATAACAATAATAATATTAATAATAATAATAATAAATAAAAATTTTATGATAAGAAAA
>CATKHJ010302662.1:0-15299 GCA_949750685.1 Vernicia montana
GGAAGCGAGTGAAAGTGACTCGGTGAGTATGCGAGTGAAAAGTTCAAACAGCGAAGAGGAAGAAATTGAATGCCAAATGCGTCACCAATCTCAATTTTGGGCAAGGTGTACATGGAGAGCTGTCTTTGGGCAATGCTAGCAGGAATGGGGAATTGCCCAATTTTGGGCCTATACTTTTCTCTAAACTCTCAAAACTCAAATGTAGGGCATGAAAAAAGTTTTTGTCTAGTTAGGGTCTTTGACTCAAAATTTTTTAGTTAATTAGATGGGAGACTCATTTTATATTTTTAAATAATTAAAATTTAAAAAAATATATACTTTTAAATAATTAAAATTTTAAAAAATATATTTTTAAATAATAAATTAAAATTATTAAAATTATAAACTTAAAAATTAAAATTCAACTAAAAAAAAAAAATCAAGAACCCCAATTCAAGATTTTAGAACAAATCATGAAACTCATCAAAATCCAAAAGAGAGTGAAGGAAGGAATCATGGAGTCGTGGAGAGAGAGAGAGAGAGAGAGAGAGGTGTTGATGACTGTTAGTGAAGTTTGGACACGAGAAGGACTGGTTGGCGTTTATTGGTAGGCTTGCGGAGGAGCAGCAACACAAATCCAAGTTCTTGTTTGGCTTGTTGTGATAGATCTTGGGGACTCGGTGACAGTGATGCGCATAGACAGGTCACAGTCAGCCTTGACCGACAAAAGTGAATCGATGGGCTAGCGGTGGCATTGCTGTGAGTTTGTGACAACATGATCCAGCGGTGGGGGAACATTTTGTTGCCAATATTGTTGCTGGCCACCATAAGGACCATCTGGAAATCACAAAAATTGCAAGTTTATGAGCTATTGAACTCAAGGCTAGCAATCAAAATACATATGTGAAACATAAAAATCAATCAAACCATCCATATATTTATATATTCAGTTTTCTAGCAGTGTGTGAAATGCATTGGTGTTTGCTAATGTAGAGGTTGAAATAGACTAAAAACTAGCATCTAATGCAAAACCCATCAATAGATGATTCATGGCTCCTCTTTTTCTTATGGTGTATTCAACAATACTTTATTGACTCCTCATTGAAGCATGTATCCCAAAAGAAATCACCATTGAAAATCTCTCTCACTCGCAGACTCGCTCACTACCCTATGCATGGCAACATGACGGGACAAGGAGACGAGGAAAATTTATTTAAAAAAGAGGGGAGGGAGTGAGAAAATTTCAACCTATTTTGTTTAGCAAATTAAAATTTAATTAATAAAAAAAATAGAGGGAAAATAACAAGGAAAGAGACGAGAATTATAATTGTAAAAAAATAAAAAAAAATACCAAATAAATAATAAAGAGAATAAGAAGAACATCCATAAGTTTTTAATAAGAATAAAATTTACTAATTAAATTTTTAAAAATAATTTTCAAATAATAAAAACTTGAGATCACTATTAATAATTTTGAAATAAAATTAGATATATTGAAATGAATTCATTTTAAAAAAAGAAAGAAAGATAAGTTTATTACATTAACGTAAAAGACATATAAAAACTTATATAAAATACTGTTAAATTGATAAGGATAAAAAAAAAAACTATACAAATAAATTATAATTTCTCACTGGGAGTTGAAATTTTTTACATCCCAATTTGGAATGTAACTAATTTCAACTTATATAAGGTGAATGAAGTAAATTGCTCTTTCATTTCTCTTTCTTTCTCTTAAATTCACCATCATCCATGCATAATGTGAGAGTTTTGAATTATTTTGATATTTACACTATGCATGGATGATGTTAAATTTAAAAGGAAGGGAGGAGAATAAAGAGAAAATTAATATATATCTTGTTTGACATCTATTTTTAAATAAAGGGAAATAGAGCAATTCACCCCATTGGTTACACCCCAAATTATGGTGTAAAAAATTTCAACTCCTGGTGGGAGATTACAATTTATTTGTATAATCTTTTTTACTCTTATCAATTTAACAATATTTCATATAAAGCCGTTATATATCTTTTACGTTAATATTATCCTACAAATATTTTTTATGTTTGAATATTTTAATAATATTAGTTGAGATTTCTATTGCTTTTCTATTATCACTTCTAACGTGAATGTAATAAACTTATATATATATATATATATATATTCAATGAATTCATTTCAATATATTTAATTATATTTCAAAATTATTAATAGTAATCTCAAGTTTTTATTGTTTGAAAATTATTTTCAAAAATTTAATATGACTAATAAATTTTATTCTTATTGAAAATTTATGGGTGTTCTTCTTATTCTCTTTATTACTTATTTGGTACTTTTTTTATCTTATTACAATTATAATTTTCGTCCCTTCATATCCATTCAAACAAAATAACACTATTTTTCCTCCATTCCCTTTATTAATTAAATTTTAACTTGCCAAATAAAATAAATTGAAATTTTTTTCATCCCTTTCCCTCCTCTCTCTTCTCCTCCCTTTAAAATAATTTTTCCTCCCCTCTCTATCATGTTGCCATGCATAGTTATTTATTTAATGTTTCAATTATAGTAGTGGGTTTCATCTTTTAATTTTTTTTTAATTTAAATGCTTTTGAAGATTTTTTCTTTTGTTTTTGTTGACTTTTTTAATTTTTATTTTGAATATTTTTTTAACTTTATAAAAATTTTAATATTCTTTATTATTTAAAAATATAGGTGCGTCTCACAAGTCACAACTAACTATTTTAAAATTGATTTAAAAAAATTTCATGTCATCGATTAGAGTGATTAAAATCGAACTAAAACTGAAAAATCAAATTGAATCTATTGGTTCAGTTTGATTTGGTTTTTTAAGTATTTCAGTTCGGTTCAGTTTTTAAAATAATAAACCGAATTTAATTTTGGTTCAGTTCAATTTTTAACAAAAAAAAATTTGATTTAAACCAAACCGATCAAAATTTTAATATATATATATATATATAAATTTTAATATATATATAATTTATTAAAATAAAAAGAAAAAAAAATAGTTTAAACTGATTAACTGAATTGAATCGAACTTTTTCAATTTGATTTAATTTTATATAAAGTTTAATTTCAATTCGATTTAAATAAAATAAAATTTTATTTTTTTATTCGATTCAGTTTTAAATCAAACCCACTATTTACATACCCTTATTCATGATTGAATTTTTGGAAAAAATATAATAATGCCAAGTGTGTTTGAAAAAAGAACAATAAAGTAAGAGAATACTTTGGGCAAGGAAGAAATCGAATGCCAGGTGTGTCACCAATAACTTTTAAGTGGCAAGGTGTACATGGAGAGAATAATTTTGGGTCTCCAAGCTATAATTCAAGAACTGCATCATGTCCTTATTCAAATTCTTGTTCTCCAACAAATTCAATACCCACTAACAGTCCCTCTCCAGTTTTTCATTGATATGAAACTCAGATCTAGGTTTCATCCAAATATGGGTTGATTCATTTTTTTTTTTTTTTTTAATTTTTAAGTGTTTTAATTTTAATTTTTTATTATTTAAAAATATAAAATAAGTCTCACATTTAATATTATGGGTCTACTTAACTTCTGCTAGTGTCACATGAGGTCAGGTGACCTACTAAGCCTTTAATTGGCTCAAAAATAAATTATGAGGGACCAATTGAACTTAGTCAATCTACCTAATTCAAGTTGAGCTTTTATTAAAAATTTAGGGTCCAAATTGAATATTTTCCCGTGAAAAATAATTCAAGAGGTTGGTAACGAGAGTATTTTAGAAATAATTTTTTTTCTTTTATTTTTTGTTAATTTTTTTAGCTGAAAAAGTAAAAAAATTGACGGAAAAACTAAATACACTAACGAAATTAAAATTGAAAGACTAATTATTTACGTGTTAATTAATAAGTTTAATCTAGATGGAATAATAATTTGCCATTTTTTTTTAACAACTTAATCATTTTCCAAAAAATTATTGATTTTAAATTTAAACTAATTAAACACTGTTGTCGTCGGGCAAACCAAAGGAAAACGACCATTTTAGCGGCACAAGTTGTCCTTTGTTTAAACGACTGATTTAAGGTGATTGGTCGTTTTTAAGGGGCTGAGAATTAAACGGACAAAACGGACAAATTATTAGCCGTTTCTAATGTGCGACAGGTCGTTAAAAATTGAAAAAAGTTGTAATAAAAAAAAGAAAGAAACCCATAAACTGAAAACACTAGCAATGGAAAAAATGATAGCGCGCTTTCAGCTGCGGCGGCGGGTGCTCTACTGGCCAAATCTCTGAGTAAGTTTTTAACTTTTATTTGAAATTTTGAATATTTTGCTTTCTATTCAATTTGTCATTTTTGTTTTCATTTCAGTGTTGGAGAGAAATGAATTGGGTTTTTAGAGTTGAATCTTTAGCTCACTTTGCACTTTTGTTTTGTTTATAGGATTACACAGAAAGAGAACCTTCAATGGCATTCTGGAGGTAAGCTAGCATATTTGAGTTGTTCCAGTGGAAATATGCTCATTTCTCATTTTAAGCTTTCTAATTTACCATTTTACTTTTAAAGGATAATTGAATATTAAGGTTGGAGTTGAACTGATGCTACTTGAACAATTTGGAGGGGTCAATGAATAGGAAATAGATAAGGAAAAATGATGAATCTCTCATTGTATGGCAGATTTTCTGCAAGCGTTGGGACAAATTCAATGGTTTTTGTCATAGAGACCGTTGTTTCCTGGCGCATCTTAGCTCTAATTAGTGGCATCTTCGTCTCCCTCTTATTGAACTGATTCTTATATCCAAAATTATGAAATTTACTTACTCTTATTTAGTGATTTTTCCATGTGCATTAAAATGCATTGAAAGCTATAGGTGATTTCTTCATTCCAGAATCTCCTAGATAAGTCTTTTTCTTCTTCCTGTGATGAAAGTTGGAGAATTCTTTGTGCTGTCTTTTGTATTTATATTCTACTAAAATTTTGTGTTGAAGACACATCAATACTCTTCTTTCCCTCCTTTGCTGTTGTGAAGCAATGATATAGTTCTTTGCCCCTTACTAGCACCTTCAGCAGTGGAAAGGCCACGTCACTCCTGTTTTAATACTCTGACAAACAGACAATACTATTGTAGATGGGGCACTTTGATTTTAGTTGTCATTTTTTCTGCTCTAAATGTTTTTTAATGCTGCACGTATAGCGTTGAGTCGAGTATTTTTCTATGTGGATTGACACATTTTAGTTGTTGTTGATGCATTTTTCTCTTTCAACTGCTTGGCAGAAAATGATTATTATTATTTTGGGTAGATATGTCTTCAATGATTCTTATTTCATGATTCTTATTTTATTTTATCAATTACCATTTAATTGGTCTTTCAACTCCTTGTTCTATACTCATAGGGTGTATTTGATCATGTTTGAGACTGCTTTCAAGCACTAGTTCTTATCAAGTGCCAGTGGGTATCTTGGGAATAATTGAATGAAACTTTAAGTAGAGTATTTGGGTGGGGGGTTGCATTCCTTAAAATTTATAGGTGTCCTTGACATCTTTTACTATGTTGTAAGTTGGTAGGCATCAGGAAGCAAAATCTCTATTGTGAATCTCATCAGGACAAATGGTACATTTTAGGGCTGTATGCAATGCAGAAGGAAGGGTTTGTTTATCTGGACAAACTTTTGAACCCTATGTCCAAAAACAACTATTTTGTCGGTGCTACAATATGCTCAAGAAGCATGGTTGGTTGCTCTTGATGTGTTTTCTTCTTCAGCCGTGTACCATATTTCACATATTTTTTCTTTCTCCCCAGACAATCTGGATGAACTATTTCTCAAGAACAACATAAACCTCTTACAAGGCAGAATTGTTATGGTCTGTCGAAGTGTACGTGCTATGTTTATAAAATGATTCTAGCTTAATAAGAATGTTGGCAGAATGTGGATGAACAAGGATAGATTGGATAGGAGATCAATGCATCCCTGAGAAGGTGAATTTGGGACTTGTTGATAATAAATGGAGGGTAGACTAAGATGATTTATGTACGTTCAATGTATATGTATGTATACAGTTATAAATTGGTGCAGCAAAGTGACTAAGCCCATGTAGTAGGATAGAAAGAAAGGAGGTGGACCAAAACTTATGTGAATCGACGTGGCAAATAATTTTTGGTATGGCAACACTTAGGTACAAGATGTTTTCGCTTAACAGAGGAAAAAGGACTATCTAACCTTAACTAGTTTCAGGTCGAGGTTAAGTTGTTTAGAGTTGAGTAATGATGATGGTGATTCAATCAATTAGGCCTTTAGCCAAATATTATGTTATTAGGTGTACTTCACCACCATTCCGTTGACCTAAGGAAGGAAAAACAAAAGATAAATTTTATTTTACCTAATGCATATCTAATTCTTCTGTTTCTATATGTTGAAGTTATTTTGTATTACTGAGGTTGCAATCTGCTTTAATGTGGAGAGACTCAACTGTTACGCCATAAGGGATGAGACTCAGGCATCAACATTATGGAAGGTCATTGCAATGATAAAGCTTAGGCCCATGATGTGTGCTATGTGCCTTTTGGATTGGATTTCACATCACACTTATCGTTTTTCCTTGTGACCTAGTTCTGTATTTTGGTTTTTTCATATGCTAATTGTTATGCATTTATAACTGGTTTATTTTTCATGAAGTCTTCTCTATGTATGGATGGTTTTGCTCCATGTTTATTCAAACAGAGAAGTTGCATATTAGGATTTGCTTTCTTTTTGGAGATACTGACATTAAGTGTATATCATAGTAATATCTGATGACCATTTTTCTTTTTCTGTTTCTGTTTCTTTTTCTTATTTTTTAAGGACTCTATATTCTTACATGAGAATTTGTTGGTCTTTTTACTTTGTAATTCCTCCTGGTAATCTTACTGTTACTTTGAATCACAGTTTCTACGAATTCAGAATAAATATCAGAGGAAGAAGCTCATGGTCAAAATTTTAGAAGATGAAGGGACAAATAATTTATGGTTGCGTGTGGGGTTTTAAGTCTCCACTATTAAAGGTTCTCCATTTGATTAGATGTTCTGTTGGTAGTGCTAGAAGTGATTTATTATTGTTGATTTTTTCTATTCATTACCCCCTCAAACTGATAGTCCCATTGGTGATTTGGCGGTATTACAACTTCATATTTTATTGTGATTTTAGTTCCTGCAAGATTTATTTATATGTATCATCCAAGGAAACATAAAACTGCTACTCGTGCCATTTTATTTTTCCTTGATGGGCAAAAGAGTAAAATTTTCAAGTATGTGTTTACATCACTACGTCAACCTTTTGTGGAACTTTGGAAGATCTAAAGGAAGTGCAGCACTAATGTTGCTAGTTTTATAGGTGCCTTGTCCTAGTCAACTGAAATTGTTTTAATAGGAATGAAAGAAAATATCAATGAATGATGTTAAGTTAGATGCTTTTTGTTAATATGTAAATCAAAAGTTCCACCATATCTTGGGGAATATTTAAGAATACCTAAAAGATAGTGCAAAAAATTCCTAAAAGATAGTGCAAAAAATTTTCTTTAGGTTTCATTGAGAAATGCAACAATTGCATAGCTTTACCTTTTTTTTTTAAAATATATATATAGTACTCATTAAGGAATGGTGGAAGTGAGGAGGATGTCAACCATAGAATTTAAGTAAAATGGGGCAAATGGGGTGCTGTAAGAGCTCCATGTGATTGCAAAATAGAAATTAAGTTGAAGGGAAAATTTTACTAGATCTCAATTTTGCCAGCTCAGATGTATGGTAGTGAGTGCTGGGTGATGCAGAAATGACGTGCATAAAATTTGCATGCCAAAAATGAGGATGATAAATGTGCAGAAATACAAGGATAGATTAGATAAAGAATGAATGCGTTTTTAGGATAGTGGAAATGGCATCCATTAATGTAAAGCTGAGAGAAGGGAGATTGAGATAGGCTGGACACATGCCATCAACCAACAAATGCACTTTTGTGACCAAGGTTAATCAGATTGAAGTGGTTGGAGAAAAGGAACTTAGGCAACATGGGAAAACAATGGAAAAAGGTTTCTTAGATTTTTCTCAAGATATAATCTGGTGGAATCATGGATTTAAATGTAACGGTATTTTGCCTTACCGTTACCATTGTGGGTGTTATATAACATCCAAAAAAAAAAATGTAAACTTAACGGCTGTATATAACGGTGTAACGGCCATTATGTAGTCAGTCAGTTTTTTTTTTTTTTTTTTTTAATTATGAATTATGCTTATTAATTGTCTAAATTATTAATTTTTGTAAAAAATTATACATGTAGAGTCTTTATTTATAGGGTATTATGCTTATTAATTAGTTATAACTCTTAAATTTAGTAATTTATGTTAATATTTCTCAATTTACAATTCTTTACTGTAAAATTGCATAGTGGTTGGCCGTTACCATTACGTTATGGCCGTGACGACCCTGTTACTTTTACACGCGACCGCGACTGCGACTGCGATTGCGATTTAAATCTATGGGTGGAATGGAGAAAAAGGAACTGTATAGCCAACTCTAACTAGTTTGGGATTAAAGCTTAATCGAGTATTGGAACTCAAACACCATCTAGGTCTACTAATAAAACATGCGTTTGTTCTTTGGAAATGCTTTATTAACATTGTCTTGCCAAAAGTACTATTCATGTAACATTTTTTTTTTTGGCAACAACGTTGAGTTCTCCATGGAATTTCCATCAGCAAATTTATTGGCGTAAATGTTGTATTCCTTTGTCATGGAATTGCAACATAGATGTCAGTTAAGTTATCATAATATCATCGTTGTAATCTGGACCAAAGACAACTCTTACAGTGGAACTTCAAAAGGAAAAAAAATTCTCAGATACTGGCCACTCATTCCATTGACCACTGTATTACAACACCTCCTTCATGGGGCAATGTTTGCCAATCAACCTCAATTCTTGGGTTCAGAGGGATCGGGGATGTCATAAGGCTTAGAGTAATTCTTGTTTCTTACATTCTTATCATAATAATTGTTTCTACAGTTATCAACACCTTATTAGTCAATTATGTCAGGATAAATATTTGTTTGGAGATGCTTTTGTCAGTAAACGACGTTTTGATTGCTTTCTGATTCTAACAGAATATGCATTTGCACCAGAAAAGCAACACCACTACAACGTCTGCAAGGCAACAATATGCTATCACAGGTAGGTCTTTGCATTTTTACTCCTGAAAGTTGTGAATTTAATTACTAGATCATCAATTTATTGCTTTTCATCTGGCTAATTTTGCTTCTGGTCAGGTGGTAATGTGAATATGTTGGTGGCATTAATGATTTAATTGCTTATTTGATTTGTCAACTCCATTGCATGCACTCCTGTTGAAGTTTGGTCCCTTTTTCATGGGAATATTCTACATCATATGTCTTTAGTGTTAAATGAAAAATGAAAAATGAAAAATGGGAGTGTCACTTTTATTCTGTGCTGAAGGTGGTCTTCCTAGTGATACTGGTAGATGAATGGTTTCAAGAAACAATGGTAGGTATTCTTTAACTGATGAAATGTGGAAGTACCCATGCTTTTCATGACTTTTTGCTTGAAGATATGCAGTACAGCGATTATACAGAGGATGAACTGTGTGAACCATTGAAAGTGCAATACTACTGTCATACAGATGTGCCAGAATCTTTTAGGCAGCAAAATATTGCTTCTTTTAGAGTTCACTTTTCTATTAGTATCTTTTCTTTTTGGCTGACATAGATAAATGTAAATTGAAATTGGGGAAAGATTCAATACACTAATTATTGTTCATTGAAAAAGCAAGGATACTAGATTCATGTTAAATGTGATTAGTAGGTCCTTGAAATACAAACATACTGATTCCTAGAAAATTAACGAGCAAGTATATATAAATGAGGTCCTTCCTGTTTTCCACTAGGGTGATGTTTCCCTTGAATGTCCAATTTCCCTTTCTTTTTGTAAAAGAATATATTGTTATGATTTAATTTAAGCATTAACCTTCTTTAATATTAAAACAAATTTTCTATGCCTAGCTGCCAATTTTAGTGTGGTTGATGACTAAATAATATCACTGGCAAAATGATCTACAACTCCTGTTTCCTGATATATCGCTTGTGATCATACCAATAAAATGATAATCAAGTGCAATCTTTTGTTGTGTTTTCTTGTGCTCAATTTGGATGTTTTGGCCTTGGACTGAACCTGATACAAATGGAGAGAGCACAAATGGGGAGAATGATTTAAATGCAGAAGATATTAGCATATAGAGTAATTAAAAAGTAGCAAAAATAATTCATTGTCATCTGTTGTGTGTGCTTGCCTTCAGGAAAGGTTGGTATGGAGGATGCTAGTTTTAAGTGCCTTCACTGCTGTTGCTGTTGTTAGCCTTTTGAGATTAATGTGCAAGACATGGTATTTCTTGATGCTGCCTTAACCAATTTGTGAATGAATCTGATAATACTATATGCTACTATTGTTTTGGGCTGGGAGTAGCTGTAGCATAGTTTCATGTTGTTTTGTTGCATCATACTGTAAAGATTGAAGATTGCAGACTGTTTTACATTCCTTTCTGGGTCTGAGGTAAGTCCATTATATATTTAGTATTTTATTTGAATATACTGTTATATATTAGTCTTTCTCTTTCCCCTTTATGATTTTCTTTCACTCTTGACTGAAAATTTTTGGGAGTCAAGAAACTACCGCTCTGTTTGTTATGCGAAATCGTTATGCAGTGAATAATATTATATAATTATAAAAAATTGGATTTATCACAGAGAATACTCAACTCCTTGTTTACTAAATCACTATGTACATTCTTTGTAGGGCTACTGTTCGTCAGTGCCTTTTATGACTGTAATTAATACTTTATATCTGCAATATTTGACTTTTTGGAAAAAAAATTCAACTAGTAGCTCCTGCAGCCTTCTTGTTGCACTTGCGGTATATTAGTAAATAGGAGGATTTTATAGTTATCTATTTACACAGAGGTTAAGACTTCTTTCCACGTGCTGTAAGGGCTTTTTGTTTTTAATAAAAAAATATCACCAGTGTCATAAGAAAGGTATTGCCTTTTGAAATATTCTTTGGCCAGGTGCAAGTATTGCCAAAGGGTCATAAGCAGATTTTCTTTGCACAAGAATTTCCCATTGTGGGCCAAAGTGAGCTTGCCACTCTTCCTGTGTAGCGTAGTGGGGCAGATATTGCTTGACACCTAAACGTGCTGTGCCACAAAATTCTAAAATTCGTCTGTTCTGAGTTAGGATATGTTCTAAGCCATCAGTTCCTGTGGAAGAGGAAACGGCTGAGGAAAGGAATGCCACTAAGTAAAAAATATCTTCTTCTGGAATAACAGCTGAAGTTCTATTGTCCCACCTAAAATTGGAATAAATAAATTGATCAGTCAACCAAAACTAAAGGAATTTGCAGAAATAAAATGATCTTCTTTATTGAACTATTACTTTGATTTGTTAACTGGGTAGATGAGAATGGGCCCATTGCTGGTGTCTGTAAGGATATTGCCAAAGACTTCTTCAGCGAAATTGTGAATTTTGCTTTTGGGGACAAGAAGATTTAGCCATGGATGTGGAACTTCCCACAAGCCTTTGGATCGTAGTTTGACCTCAGACACATGAACCCTATCCAAGAATTCTATATATGGAACTTCTGATATAAAAATTGTTGATGGGATATATCTTAATCGAGACAACAAGTTCATGACTTCCTGCATCGTAAAACAAATAAAGTAAGTGTCAATCTATTTATTTATTTATATATATTATGTACTAATTATTTATTAATCAATTTAGTTAAACAATATAGAAAACCACCAGATGGTGGGCCATTGCTTCTAACCTCATTCATTACATCTGTCTTGTCTGTGTTGAAGTATTTGGCCAATTCTAAGCAAAATAGAGTTCTTCCATCTGACTCAAACTGGCTAGCTTGTACGGGGTCTTGAGGATTAAAGGATGACCTCCAATTATTTAAGAGACCGGTCCTGTTAATTATCACAAATCCTTCAATGTAGTCGAACGTGTTTTCTGCAGATATTAAATGCTCCTGGTCACTGGCAAATGTGGTGAAGTCTGAGTAGAGAACTCTAATCCATTTCACCTATTTGAAATACAGAGTTATTAGTTAGAAGCAAGACTGATTAAGTTTCAACTATAACATAAAGCTTATTATTTCTTTTTCTCGTTCTAATTTATTAATAATCCAAAAGGTCGTGCTTTTACCTTATCAGGTGCTGGTTCTAATGATATCTGTGCCCTTGTTATGATGCCAAACTGACCAAGTCCTCCAAGAACACTGTGGAATAGGTCACCATTTTCTTTGTCCGAGCAATTCACTACCTCTCCTTTCCCTGCACACAGTTCCAATCTATCTTATGTAAGAATTTATGCTATGCACCGTATTTTTATGTGTTTATTATGTACATATGCATATATGTGAATGTTTGTCCAAGGTCGAGCGCAGCGTGCATGACTAGGAAACCTGCCAATGTCATGAATTTTTGTCCGCTTGATCATTATCACCACTTGATATGCCTACAATTTACTTTAACTAACCTGTAACAACTTCCAGCTGATGGACATTACTTATTTGAGGGCCATGCCGAAATGCCTGCCCGCTAATCCCAGCATTGGACAAAGTACCACCAACAGTTAAATGCAGGTAGTCTGTCCATGATTTTGGTGCTAACCCATATTTGAGGGTTTCATGCAGGATATTTATCCATAACTCACCACCAGAGACATCCACATATGGATAATTTCCGGCATGAACATGCATTTTATGGCCCTGGAGAGATTCCATGTTGATGACAACTCCTCGAAGGGCTTGTGCCTGACCCTGGAGTGAGTGGCCATGGCCTCTAGCTGCAACTGTGAGGTGTGAATGAGGACCCATCTGCCAAATATGTTTTATTGTAGTGGCAATGTCAGAAACTGACCTCGGATGCAGTACTGCAGAAGGGAGCAACTGAAACCTATTGCCAAAGTCTTTGGCTGCATGGTGAACATTATCAAAGGTAAAATGCCCGTCAACAGAAAGTGTTTTCAGTGAAGAATAGTTGCTGGAAAAACACAAGTTTATTCTAATAGTCATGCAGCTAAGGAACAAAACCATGAAGCTTCTTATGAAAACCATATTCTTTTGTTTATGGAAGCTAATGGATGGGCAACTCATCTTTCAGTTAGAAAAGTTGAAGGTGGTTTGAGGGTGGTATCTCTGTTGTTTTTTTGTAAGGCTGAAAAGCTAAAGGAGAGTTATGGAAGAGCAAGGAAATGAAGGTGTTGAGGAGAGAATTTAAAGGTGAAGATTTGGGTAGCGAGTCAACCAATGTTCAGTTGTGAGAATCCGTATGAAGACTGCCAACTTGGGTGGAAAGGAAGAGTTATAGGATTTTACCCTTTGGTTCTCCTTTTTGTGTTATTATTATTATTATTTAAAAGTTGAAAACATCATTTACATGGCAAGTTGAATAGGAAAAAGTGGCAAGAAAGGAAGATTTTACAAATCTTGAAACTTTTTTGAAACAGTTGCAACCACAGTCCCACCATCTCAGCCAAAGACAAAGACAAACATGCCTCGAGAGTTTTTATAGTCGGGCAGGTTAAGGATACTTCTCCTATTTTTAGAAAAAAAGTGGTGTGGCAGATGGGCGTATCTCTCTGCCTGCAGCCTGCTGGTGCTTGACTGACTCCCTAGTCCGTCCCTCAAATGACAGGTACGCCCATACCATGGTCCATGGCACACTTAAAATGATGATAAATAATGTTATTCTTGAATCTATAGCTGTCGGAATGTGAGCATCGCGTATCTACACTGAGATCAGATGAGAGGGACTTTTGGGTCCTCTCCTTTGATTTATTTGACACACAGTGATGACTTGGTGGGGGTCTTTCGGGGTCCATTGGACATGTGAATTTTCAAATGCTTGTGTGCTTTTATGGGGCCAAGGTTTATGATTGGCTATGTTGGGACCCTTTATTTATTTAATTTTTTTTCAAAGGCTAGCAATAACAATGGTAGGAAGGAGTGAGTGGAGATGAGATTAGATGGGGATGACAGCTTGGAGAAATCACTGAAAGACTTCGCTTCCACCTATCTATCAGCTCTGCTTATTGTTTTGTTTTGTTTTGTTTTGTTTTGAAGCCTTAGTTCCCAGCATTTGGACAAATCTCTATGATTCTCATGTTTATATGTTCCTAACTACAATTATTATTTTCTTTTAACCTTTTGTAACAACTTGCATTAATTAAGTGTGAGATTTGCAGTTACTAAGGGAAGCATCCATCTTTCACTTCCTTCCCCCCCTACCCCTACTTCTGTTAATGGTTCTTCTGCGGTGGACAAGCTTTTTTTTTTTTTGGCAAATTATTTTTGTTCTCTCTTTTTCTTAATCAACTTTGGATATTATATTTTATGTATGCAAATTAGATTCTGTACCTAGGCTTTTGGATTCTTGGAGAGAGCTTTACCCAATCCACAGTACAATCATTTAAAGAATGTATAACAGAACAGGTCCCTCTTCTTGACTGCTAGACACAAGTAGTTGTTTAAGTAAAGCAAACACAACACAACACAACACAACTGAGAACCTAGTTTTCTTCCTCGAGAAAGAAAAAAAAAAACTTAAAAATTTGTGATGGAAAATGACACGACAACAATGATACGATGAAGAAAACAACGTGACAAAGACTGCATTGACAACATCCTCCACTTTCATTTCGCTTGTTTCTTTGAACTTCCATTTCATGGGAGTGGATTTTGACAACAATATATTAACAATTAAAAGAATTAGGCATTGTTCCAAAACATCTGTCCTTATTAAGTCTAAGGTCTTCTTTTATGGGATATTATAATACTCAATATTATGAGATATGGTGTGAAAGTGTGAACTTGTTCTCAACATTTGTCTCCTTTTTTTTTTTTTTTTTTATTTATTTTTTATAATTGAGGTGGTAAAAGACCTAATCTTGATTACATTATTTCTAGAATGAAACCGACCATTAATAAATAAAATCAAGAAATAATTAACAGAGTAATGATTATATGGTAAAATCCCATAATGCATATAGTGGAAAGCCCATCAAGCGGCCTCCAATTTTTTGTTCTTATGCTTCATTTGTGGAGTGCAATTGCCTCTTTATTAGTCAAGAATTGCTGAATTTTAATTGCTTAATTATGCAACATTTGTCATCAAAGGAATCAAGAGGGCGGCTACGGTGGCTCCCATGCCACTTTCTACGGTCAGCCTCGGCCTCCTATTTGTAAAATTCATTAAATCCAATAATCGACACGAGTATGCTCCTTTATTAAATA
>CATKHJ010302680.1:0-11019 GCA_949750685.1 Vernicia montana
ATATAACTAAAATATATATATATAATATATATAATCGTATCGAGTTCGAGTTTAGTAATATCATTTCCTAAACCTAACTCGAATTTAAAATTTAAAATTCATTCGATCTCATTTAATAAATATGGTGAATATTACCTAGCCCATTAAAGACATAGTAAAACGAGTAGCCGAACATACGGATTAAATTGCCATCCCAACTATCAAGTGCTAGTGAAAACAAATAATGAGAGAAGAGACCAATAAAGCTTTTTTTTTTTTGCACTGAAAAAGAGACCAATAAAGCTTAGTCAACACAACTAATTTTCAAGTCATTTTCATTCTTATCAAAAATAAAAAGTCATTTTCATAATTTGTTGGTTTATAAATGAGTGGGGGTTGCTACCAAGTGTTAGTGAAAACAAATAATGAAAAAAGTGACCAATAGAATCAACACATCCAATTTTCAAGTTATTTTCATTTAGTTAGTGGAAGAAGGCTTCTCTCTAGAAAACTCTTACTTCCTCTTTATTTTTTTATTTTTCATATTTTTTTCTTATTTTAAACGAATATGATTTTTTTATATATCTTTTCATGGATTTATTTTATTTATTTATTTATTTCATTTATGGTAAATTTATCTTTTTCTCATTAGTCCATTATTTGTTCAATAGTTCAATCTAAATTATAAATTTTAGTTTTGACATCAAATCTAAATTGATGTTCAAATCGAACTCACAAAAAAAACTATCGAAAGAATCAAATAATAGCTATAATTTGCTACGAGCATGATCCAGTGCTTCAAGTCAAAATTGTTACTATTATTATTTTATATTTTTAGTTTATTTTAATATTACTTTTGAGGAATTATAATATCATAAAATTTTATTATTTTTTTTATAATTTATTGGTTTATTGGTGATAAGGGACAAAATATTCTGGACAAGGTCATGGGCCTGGCCCACTTCAATATATTTAAAAGCCCATAAGATATGAGGACCAAATTAAACATGGTCACCAGTTCGGTTCCTAATTGGAAGCTGAAAACGTGCAAATCGTCATCCTAATCCAAATCGGTTAAAGAAATCTATGTTCAGTTCATGTAAGGATTCACATCTTATAAATACTTTAGAAAATCAACATTTACAGGTACATACACACAAGCAGTATAGAACTTTGTCATTAGCCTTCTAAATTGAGCCAATCAACTAACTTGACCGTTGAAGTGGCTTTGCTAGGCACCCGACCTAACCCACCTGACTCTTGTTTCTTCTTACATGTCGCACCAGATCAAATCAAATTCAAGTAAGATTGAGTGATTCCACCTCGGTCGGAAGCAACTTCATCAGATTGGCGCCATCTGTAGGGAATGATTAAATCTTTTATCATATCCTTTAAAATAATGACCTGCTCTAAAAAATGGCTTAATCAGGAGACAGTAACAATTGGGAAAATCCTCTCAAAGATTTAAGAAATTCCCAAATTCACTCAAGGGTGGAAGACTATACTGAGACTCACGTCACCCCTCATAGGCGAACTCAGAACACTAATATAGCATCCACATTACAGCAACTAAGAGCTATAGTCCCAGCCTCAAGCGATAACCAGTCTGTTCTGTTAACTCTCGAAGTTGTGTACCTTTGGCACAATATGCACTTATAAGCCCAACAACCTTGGCTTAAATGTGCCTCAAATCTCCAAAGCCCAATACCCTTGGCACCACAAGCAATCCTAAGCCCAAAACATTGGCAAAGCCCCAATACCTTTGGCCCATCATCCTCAAAACCTAATACCTTTGGCCCATCATACTCAAAGCCCAAAAATAGTTAGCCCACAACACCATAAGGGATCATTTTCCCTCAGAATCTGTATATTATTACCTGCATATCACCTCTTCACCAAATGCTTACTGAGTTTCTTTTGGTTTTGCTCAAAGGTACCAATGGCTAATCCAATCGACATGGCTGCCCTGACCTCATTCATGACCAATCTCCTTCAAAAGCAAGAAGAGAATTTTCAAGCAATTCTGAATGCTCAACAAGCCCGATTAGAAGAACAGAGGCAATCCATCATCGAAGAAGTGCAGGCCATGGTTAATCAAGCAAACCTCAACTCGATTAAACCAAACCCAATTTTGGACCAGACCACCCTAAATCTGAACAAGGTCAATCCTGTTCCGGCCCAAACCCATGATAACACTACTTCATCACCTAAAACAACCATTGACCCTACAAATAAGGGAAAGGTTGTTACTAGTACCCCTCAACCCATTGAGGTTCCAAACATCATAACTCAACCTACCACTTCATTTCCTGCGAATCATTTTCAAAAGAATGAAGATTTCTCTCACCTTGACTTGAGAATATACATGGAGAAATTTAAAGTGATGGAGAAAACCATCAAAACCTTAAAGCTCCACAATGACCTGATTGATATGGATAGTTTAGCCTTGTTCCCTGATGCCAGACTTCCATCAAAATTCAAGATGCCTGAACTTGAGAAATTTGATGGAACTACTTGCCCTAAGACCCATCTGATTATATATGTAGGGGCAATGCAGCCTTTGGGACTCGACAATGAACTCCTTGCACAACTGTTCCAGCAATCATTAACCGGTGCTTCCTTGAGATGGTTTCTTTCACTAGACAAAATCTAGAAAATGACATGGGATGATATCTGTCAAGCCTTTATCAAGCAATATCATTACAACAGTAAAGTGGATGTCATGAAGCGTGATTTGGAAACCACCAGAAAACTTCTAAATGAGTCATTCTCCACGTTCCTTACAAGGTGGAGGGCTAAAGCTGCTCAAATGGTAAATAGACCAACAGAACAAGAATAGGTGAACATCCTTGTCAAGAACCTACTCCTAGCTTACCAAACTCATCTGGTAACCCAATACCTGCTTACCTTCAAAGTATTGGTGGCAACTGCATCCAAGGTTGAAGATTGCATCCAAAACAGATCATTTCAACCTGAATTCTCCACCACCAATCTGAATAGTGATGAAGAATCTAAACTCTATGACCTTTGAGGCTAAGACCGACATGCCTCAATCTCATCTTCCTTTTTAAACCTGATGCTATGATTCCATACATCTTCATCGAAGTGGAAGACAGATCCCATCTCACCTCACCTCACCTCTGCCCAAGTAGTATGTTATAGAGGAGTTCAAGCTTAGCTAATCTTACCTGTTTGAGATTGAGTCCAAGTCCAAATCCAAAATCAAGTCTGAGTCCATATTCAAAGTTCATGTTCAAAATCCAAGTTTGAGTCTGAGTTTGTCATTTATAAATTCGAGTCTTTGTACTATATTCTCCTCTTGCAAATAAAACATTTATATGCATTTCTCTATAATCTTTCCTGATTAATTTGAAAAAAATCATCATCAAAAAAATCAAATCAAATCAATAAATTTTGGCAAGCATTTGCATTTTCACCATGAAATCCACCATGATTTGGAATAATCAAAGACTTGAGGTATTCTTGTGCCCGCATCAACAGTCGCTTCACCAACTCCTAACCAAAGGATAGTCAATAAAGAACACCAAATGGTGAAATACAGTTGGAGCAGTCAACGCGAAAAGGCAATCCAACGAAGTTACCCATTGCACTTTTGGGTAATCAAACATCGAACCTCAACAAGAGGTAATAATCTCAAAAAGGACCCGATGTCCCCACCAAGTTTCTCTCGAGACCAAGATTCAATGAAATGGTCTAGATAAAGGTTAAAGCCCTAAGAAAAAGGACAACAGTAACCCAAATCATGGTGGAATAATCTTTAAATGCCAAAATTCATTGATAAGTTTGCTAAGTTGAAAACCCGAAAGGGCAACTTAATCAAAAATCTGAGAAAGCTCATCGAGTTGAAAACCCGAAAGGGCGACTTAGGCAGAAATTAGAGCAAGCTCATCGAGTTGAAAACCTGAAAGGGCGGCTCGGGCAAAAGTTAGAGCTAAAGAAAAATCATTATGATCAAATCATTCTAATCTTTATGCTTTTATCCCACATTAAAGGCATATCATCTTAAAATCATCATCTTTCGGCTGATCCCTCATAAGGGGCACACCTTTCAAATTATCTTCTGTCAAATCTGTCAAGTCACCCTTATCAATCAATAGGGGCATATCATTCAAATCATTCAAATCATTCATCACGTAGCCCTTATCAATCATTAAGGGCAAATCCTTCAAAACATATGTCACGTCTCCTAGCTCAAACATCTAAGTAGCCCTTATCATTCATTAAGGGTATACCTTTCAAGACATTTGTCAAGTCTTTTAGCACAAAAGCTAAATTGCTCTTACCATCCATTCAAGAGCACGTCTTTCGAGTTGTCATCCAAATCATTTAGAGTCTTCTCAAGAGTCCCATCACTCTAAGAGTCTATTCAATCTCAGACAATAATATAAGTTGTGCTTATCTTCTCCATAAATCATGCTACAAAAGCAAAATCATACAACCTTCCCAACACTGATCAAAAGGGCCTAAGCCAGATAAGGCCTACCATCCTTTCAAACCCAAATTTCCTTGGTAAAATCTTAAGGCAAAGCTCATCAAGCTCACCAAAAACCCAAGTCTCCTTGGTAAAATATCATCTTCTAAAGGTTAAGCCCACCAAAAACCTAAGTCTCTTTGGTAAAATAAAATCTTCTAAAGGCCAAGCCCACCAAAAATCCAAGTCTCCTTGGTAAAATATCATCTTATAAGGGTAAAACCCACCAGAATCCAAAGTCTCTCAGGACTCATGAATCCTTTTAAACCCAAGTTTCCTTGGCACAATACCATTTTACAAGGGCCAAGCCCGTCAGCAGAACTACAAATCTCAAGTCTCACAGGACTCATGAACTTCAAAGCCCATTTTCCTTAGCAAAACCAAAAGTCAAGCCATGACTTCTAAAGAACTATCATCCTCAAGCTGATTCAAAAGGGCCCGAACCAGTCGAAAGCCCAAGCCACCTTGGCGAATCAGACAGTCCCTCCAAGCCCAAGCCACTTTGGCAAATCATATAGTCCCTCCAAGCCCAAGCCACCTTGGCAAGTCAGACAGTCCTTCCAAGCCCAAGTCACCTTGGCAAGACATACCATCCATCTAAGTCCAAGCCTCCTTGGAA
Organism: Vernicia montana; assembly: GCA_949750685.1. Classification (NCBI taxonomy): domain Eukaryota; kingdom Viridiplantae; phylum Streptophyta; class Magnoliopsida; order Malpighiales; family Euphorbiaceae; genus Vernicia; species Vernicia montana. Next base: position 5,091 of record CATKHJ010302680.1, read on the forward strand.
AAAAACATCTCTAAGATACAAGTCATTTGGATAATCAAAATCAAGCTTGCAAGCTAACTGGTCAAAAACACCACCAAAAGTCATGTCCAAAGGCAGACTCTTAACAGATGGGTCGCACAAAGTCAACCCATAAAATCTTTCCCAAAGGCAAAACCCGACCTAGCCTTCCAAGCCAGGCCACACTTGACTAAGCCTTCCAAGATAACCTTCCAGGCCATACCTGACTGAGCCTTCCAAATATTATCACTTTCAAAACAGGCCAAGCCTGACCTAGCCTTCCAAGACAAGCCAAACCTGACTGATCCCTCTAAGGCAAAACCTGACCCAGCCTTCCAAGATAACCTTCTAGGCCATACCTGACTGAGCCTTCCAAGCATGACCTCCAAAGGCAAAAATCTGACCTTGCCTTGACTTTCAACCTCGGGCCAAACAACTGAGCCATTGTCCTTTATCATTCCAAAATGGAGGCACCCTTCTCTATAATGATCAGTACTTTTATACCAAATTGGCCGTTCAAAGGTTCAAGGTATCCAATTCATCATTTTTGCATAGTCAGATGCATTTCATCATAGGTTGCTAATCAGAGCTCCTGCAACAAGATGGACTGTCATCCTACCAGAAAGGACCATCACTTCTTCCTATCAGAAAGGAATATCATCCTATCAGAGAGGATAATCACATTGTCCTACCAAAAAGGTCCAATCCATCCAAATCATCCTATCAGACTGGATCATTTTATGATCTTCAGAATTGTCTACCAGACATATCAATTCTGATGAAACCCAGACTCAGACCGGGACCATCTTCCCAAAGATACCAGGGGGCATTTCCTTCACCCAAACCAATCAATCAGAATCGCCAAGACATATTGGCACAATCAATCTCAAAATTAGACCATCCTAAGACAGCCTTAGAATCAATACCTTAAATCTGAATAAGATATTATCTTTTAGAATCAGACCTATCCTAAGACATCCTAAGGATCCATACCTTAAAACTGAATAAGATTTTCCCTTTTAAAATCAGACCAATCCTAAGATAGCCTTAGGATCTTCTTCCCAACCAGACCAAGATTATAACTCTTATTTTCCCAAACAGATCGGGATTATATCTTTTACCCAGAATAGATTGGGAATATATCTCTTATTTTTCCCACATAGACAGGGAATATAGATTTTCCTAAATATGTCTAAACACCGACCTAGATATCACTTTGATTCCTATTCCCCAAGTTCATTATCATCATAATCGCCTTTTGAACAAAGCCAATTCTGATGAGGGGGCAACTATGACCCTTAAATTTGCACCCCTTGATGATCGGTTTTCAAGTATGAATCCATAGAATCAAACGGGCCCAAGTATCAGGATGGCTACCTATAAACAGCGAGCTGCAAACTATTTTAATTAGAAAGTGAAAGCCCGAGAATTCAGAGAAAGAGAGTTAGTCATGAGAAATCTCGAAACTACAGGCACAAGAGAAGGAATGGGCAAGCCAACACCTAAATAGGAAGGGCCTTTTAAGGTCAAAAAAGTAATAGGACCAGCTACTTATAAGCTTGTAACAATGCAAAATGTTGAAATTCCTCATACTTGGAATATTCAGCATCTCAAAAAAATACTATCAATAAAATTTGTTTTCATTTCTTCCAAAACAAAATTTACTAAGTACTATGAACAAAAAGACAAAGGATCTTATAAGACAACTCTATGTTGAGAGAGAGTAAAAGACCTAGGAAAGGCTAGGTGAAAGTCCACGAGGCAACTCTCTGATGAGAAAGTAAAAAACCTATAAGAGGTTAGGCGAAAGTCCGCGAGGCAAAAAGACCTAGGAAAGACTAGGCGAAAATTCGTGAGGCGACTCTCTGTTGAGAGAGTAAAAGACCTAGGAAGGGCTAGGCGAAAGTCTGCGAGGCGATTTTCTATTGAGAGAGCAAAATACCTAATCAAAGAACGAAGTGAACAAATACGAGGTGACCCTCTGTTGTGAGAACAGTAATCCTAGTTCGACAATTTTACTTTTGAGGAAACTAAAAAATCAAATACTAAGCATAAAGAAAGAAAACAACTGCCCAGTTCGATGATAACAAGAGGACAAAGTATATTTCAAGAAAATAAACCAAGCTACATAAAAATATATGTACAAAGTAGTAAAAGAAAAATAAAAAATTGTATTAATTGTTGAATTGATTACAAAATAAAAAATACAAAATACAAAACACAGAAAAATACAAAAATGTCAAGAAGTAAGAGGTTGTTGGTGTAAGCTTAGAACAAAAGGAGAAGTTGAAGAAGGAACAGTGCGAACCGAACTTGAGGAAGCAGGAGATGAGGTCGAGCTGGTTGGGACGAACACCCACTTCAGTACATGAGCGAGGACCTCAGGGAACTTAGCAGCACAAGCATCAATAGCCATATTATAACAATTTATGGCTCTCACTTCGGAATCTAAGGCCAGCCAACGCTTATATTTAGTAGAATTCAGGAAGTCCTGAATGATTGTAATTTTCTCCTCCTCAACTTTCTTACGAAGGCATTCAAAGCTATTAAGTTTGTCCTTAAGATCGTCAATTTATTTATTAGCGACTTCGAAATTCTTCTTTAATTCAGGATAGTCCTTGGCCTGCTCCCTGAGATTGGACATCTCAGCTTTTAGTTTTTCAGCTTCGGATCGGAGCTCTTCTATTACCTTTTGGTGATCCAGATGATCTGAGTCTTTATTTTTAATCACAGCTTCAAGATCTATCAGCTTGGCATTCAAGTTCACAGATAATCGTTCCAAGTCGTCCGACTTCTAGGTAAAGAGGCCTTTAAAGTGATCTCTTTCCTCGGCCAAACTTTTCGTCTCATATCGCAAGACCTCCAGTTCGGTCAAGTCCACCTGTTTCTTCCGCTCCTCCTCCAAGGCAGCCTGCAATGATGTAATCTCAGATTTCAGTTTCTTTGCCATCTCTTGACTAGAAGAACAAAGAGATGAGAGGGAAGCATTCTGTTTATTTATTATATCTTGATTAGAAGAGAAGGACCATCGCACCACGGATTGGTACCGGGTGAATTCAGTAAGCTTCTCTCCCAATTTTTTATTGAACCTCTCAACTGAAAAGCAAAGCAAGAACGATGTAAGAATAAAAAAAAAAAAGGAGAAAAGATGATGATGGGAAAAAGATATACCTCATCAAGAGTCGACTCTGAGTTCGATAAAAGTTGTTTAGGAAAAATAGGCTCTAAACTCAAGGGGACTTCAGGCTCGATTCGCTCAAGAACACACAAAGTGCCCTCATTCAAAATTTCACCTCGAGGTGATAAAGGCACAGGGTCAGTATGAGGAACAATCTCTCTTGTTTTGGTCATGTCTGATACATACAAGGGAAGCTTCAAGTCTCTTGGTGCATGATGCAATTTCATAGAGCTTGATTCGAGGATGAATCATCTCAAGAAAGGGGGAATTATAGGATTCGAAAATGCACAAATCTGTTGAAGGCCCATTCGAATGGTATTTCAAGCTTGTTTAAGTCTTTTAAATGCAATTCGAATGGTGGATTTGATTTATTTCAGATTTGGATCCATTAGAACTTCTTTTATTAAGTTTATTAAGTGTTTTGGGCTATCAATGTTATGTGTTAAGCCCAAGGTATATTTAAACTACTTTATTTTCATGTTTTAAGTAGTTTTGGGCTTGTTTTTAGTTAGCTAAAGCCCAAGTACGAATTTAACTTTATTTTAAGTTAGAATAAGTTTAGTTTTATGGCCAAACACCCTAATTAGGGTTACTTATCCTTGTAACCTTATAAATATGGCCTTTACTTAAGTTGTAAGGGAGATTAGAATATTGATTTATGAAAATTCGGCTTTGCCAATTAAGAATGTTATCTCTTGTTATTGATTCTTGTTTGAATCAAGATTTTATACAATCAAAGCTAATTACTTTGAGAGTATCTTATTCCAAGGTTCAATTCACATTGTTAAATTAGGGTCGCGGACTTGGGGAAAATCTGATTTAGCTTTCCAAAAAGTTGTTTCCAAGCGTAAAGGTATTGGGTCTCAAGACAGGTGATATTTTTGTATCAGTTTGGTATCAAGTGACTTGAACATATTTGTGCATTTTCGAATCCCATCATTGTCAGCATCAGATTTTAAAGCAACCCTGACCTCAGGGTCTTCGCCACCAGGAAGTTCACCAGTCACGGGATCCCCTATAGCCATCACATCTTCCCCTTCCTTCTCAGTAGGTAACAAAGCAACCTCATTTACAACAGCTCCAAAAAGTAGATCAGGGTCGGATATGGGAACTGCGGAAGAAGGAACGAAGTTGTCAACTCATTCCATTTGATCCATGAAGTCTTTCATGAAAACAATTTGAGGAGGAAGGATTATAGGGGTTGCTGGATCTGAACTCTCAATTGCTGAAAAAAAGAAGGAGAAAATTAGCACAAAAACAAAACAGGCAGTTTATACACAAAAACTAATAGAAATATGCAGAACCTACTAAGTTGAAGAGATCGTCACAAGAAAATGTCTGAGGAGTCTCACTATGAATGAAGAACATACCTAGGTCGGGTGTTGAATCGACAGCGGCAGTAGGTTTGCTAATTAAAGTGGCTTCTAAGCGTATAACCTCGTTAACTATCAAATGAGGTGGCACCCTTTCCCAAATTTGATCAACTATTACATCAAAAATGTCACTGTTAACAAGCTAGTTACTGAAAGGATAAGAAGTGGTCTGCTCAGAAGAGGAAGAAGAGTCACCTGCAAATTTACAAACAAGTTTTGAAATTGAAAGAAGGTCCTCTCCATCACTAGAGTCTAGAATAGTGATAGGTGGATCTTGTGTAAGGATGGGCGCTGGTACCAAAGCAGGTTCAGAAGCAAGCTCTGTTGTTATTACCTCGACCGTTGGCTTCATAGCCGAAGTAGCCTCGATAATTGCTTTAGTTTTGGAAGAGTTGGCAGTCGCCACTTTCACTAATTTTCTACTCTTCTTGGGAACATGCTTGATATGGGGAGAGGATGCTTTTCTTTTCTCCCTAGTAGACTATTCATCACCCCAGTCAGCAGTAGTAGTAGCTCAGAGCTCGCCAGTTTATTCTGTCAACAGAGGAAGAAAGGCAGCCTCATTATAGAGGGGAAGGGTCATACCCTTGGATAAATCATGGATCTTCTTGTAAGTGTTATCTTTGTTGGTAAGCCAAACTGCAAGACAAAAATAACTATATTAAAAGGTAACTTCAAGAACAGGATGACAAAGTCAGAAAAAGATAAAAACTTACCCCTAATTTCCATAATGACGAGATGCATGATATTACCTTGGGTATCTTTAATTCGAGAAGCAAAGTTAAGCTTCCCTATGTCATAAGAACAATTGTCCTTTATGAGGGTCTCTATTGCAATAATCTCTTCAAGCAATAGATTCATAGGGATATCTGGGAGGCCATAAATTGCAGGAACTTAGAGAGATCCTCTAAAACTGAAGCCTTCTCCACCTCGGTACTTTTCCTTAACCACCACAGTTCTGAACTTGGTATGCCAGTTGTTCACCTTATTCGGTTTGTTGATAAAAAGGTTTCGCCTAGGATTTGAACCAGTGCACCATACTTGTCTGTCGCCATAGCGAATGAATTTCAAGAAACACTGGAACATCCTTGCAGTAGGGTGAAGTCCCAGAGCTTTGCAGATTACTTCAAATTGATATAAGTTTTGAATAGAATTTGGAGAGAGCATTATTGGATTAATGCAAAAATAATTGAAACATTCCACCAAGAAGGGAAATGGAGGAAACCTGATACATACAAAGGAAGCTTCAAGTCTCTTGGTGCATGATGCAATTCCATGGAGCTTGATTCGAGGATGAATCATCTGAAGAAAGGGGGAATGATAGGATTCGAAAATGCACAAATCTGTTTAAGGCCCATTCGAATGGTGTTTCAAGCTTGTT
>CATKHJ010302681.1:0-17500 GCA_949750685.1 Vernicia montana
AAAATGTTCCATTTGATTTGAACCCTGACTTAAGCCAAAAAGCAGAAATTCCCTTTCTTCGGTATGGGGATCACCAAACTCTGTGCACAGTGACTTGTACCTTGCTAGGAGGTATTTGAATGCCTAGCCACAAGGTCTAGCTAACCTTGTGTTACAATTTGTCATTGGACATCTGTGATTCCGCAGTACTATATTAGAAATGTGAATAAAGTTCATATTAAATTAGTAATAATTTCTGCTAAATCCTCAATTGTATTGAACTAGAAATTCATTAATTGTTTATTGTGATAACCCATTGAGCCAATGATTATATTCATGCATCCAAATTGTTGTGCCTGGTTATTTATTATATATTCACTGAAATTTAAATCTCACCCCTTTTCTCTTATTTTTTTTCAGGTTAATGGATTTGCAGCGCAAGTATCCTACTTCACTTGCTGCTGATATATATTTTACACTGGTTATATAAATATAATCTAGAAGCGTATAATGGATATATGTAAATGTGACTGTATACGATGATGTATAGTGGTATTATCTAGTGTCTCCATGGTACATAATCTAACATAAGTGTGATATGGTATATCTATATAAATGACTGAACTGAATATAATAAATTAAAACTAGGTGTGTGTAATGGTGATTGGGTGAGTACTTGTGCCTTAAATGGAGTAAAGAATATAAAGTGGTAATATTAGGACTGAAGTATTCCTTGCAGGTTTGATATTGGGAATGGTAATTTTAATGCCGGCATACTGCCGGAGCTATAGTGACAATCTAAAATTAGCTGGGTTCTACGGGTTTTCGGTGGTCTTAGGCCTACCCATGCCCTAGGACCGTCCATCCCAAAAGTAGAATGTGACATTATCAATTGAGAAGTTCTTGAAGAAATCCTCGTCATCCCCCCATTCGTCCATCTAAAAAAAAAAAAAGAGTTGAATTAAGACAGATAAAATAGTTTGAAAATTTTAAAATAAAATTCAGAACCGAACCTCGGCAAAAGCCTCAACTTCATCTCTTTCTGGCCGAACCAGCATGTTCACGTCTTCCACCCTAATAGGGTCGGACTAAGAGGATTCCTCGGTAGGAACTTGCTGATTCGGTTCGGGCTGGGTAACTTCCCTGGTTGGGGTGTCATCTGTATGAGTGTTTTGTTCGTCTCTCCTCCTCTTCAGTGTGGGTGAAATGCCTCGGTTATTGATGGAGGCCGAGGAATGTGAATGAGGAACCGTTTCCCTGGGTGATGGGATTTTAATTACCAGCCGTTGAGAGGGCATCGGACACTGAGTGTGTGAAGAAGTTTTCTTATTCGCCTAAAAAGGAAGACAAGTAGTATGACATAAAATTAGAGGGGTATATAAAACAAAAAGAGGGTTTGTTTTTAAATTCTTAATCAAAGAAATACTCACTTTAAATTTATACCGTTTTGGCAGAGGAATAATTGTGTCAAATTCCTTTAACTCACTAGGAGGATCGGGTATGATCTGTGGGATAGCTTCTACAAATCAATGAGGAATGTTAATAACAAAGCCTGTACCTGCACAAATTAGAAGATAGCAGAAGGAAGCTGATACCTAGCCGAACTAAAGATTGCTCATTTAAGAGATCAAGCTAATACCAATTAGTGTCACTGGGCCAATCACCAAGATAGGAGCCAGCCCATGTAACCCGATATTTTTGCCTTCTTTCGACTAGGCTTAAAGGTACCCCAGCAACACCGAAAGGTGCGTTAGGGATGTTTGGCCATTTGATTGAAGGAACTCCAATTCTAATCCAACCCGGACAAACAGTTGCCTCTTTGCCCGAGTATCGTCTTTCTTGAAGGAGTCCTTCCAGAGTCAGGATTTCTTGCCCTTTTTTTTTTAGCAATTTTCTCCCTTTTTACTAAAATCCTTTTATTAGCTTCGATTTGAAGTTCGGCTTGAATTCTGTTTATTTGCCGATACATTTCATTGGGTTGCATATAATTATATTTTATACCATTGAATTTTTCAAATGAAATGATTTTACGAAGATGCATACCTTTGATTTTGACCGATCCCGAGCCCTGCACAGCATGAGAGGAAGCAATGTCAGTTGGATTATACTTTGAAGTAAAATTTTGTCTAGACCACACTATGTCTATAGGTTCAGACATTTGTTTCTTCATAAAATCAGACCACCAGTCTACAAAAAGATCGGTTTGATTGGGTAATATGGGAAGATCTTTGACGTTGAACTCGGCTATTCTTGTCTCATACAAATTGTTGATTTTAAAAATCAAATCTAGTGTAACAAGAGGCCGAGTAGAATGACTGTCATTAGCTGAAAATGCAACAGGAAAGGGGAGACCTTGCGTTAAACCGAATTGTCTTGCACACATATTCTGATGATAAACTTCAACGTAGCATTTCGCATCTAAAATAGTGATGAAATGAAGATCCCAAGCGTGTAAAACACTAGCCTAAGATTCGGCCCATTCCTTTAGGACCGACTTATTGTCAATGGCTAAATTTTCATATTTGAATTTAGACCATGTAGGACCGAACATAGTTGGGCGGAAAGGGCAGAATAAGGTTGACGAACAATGCTTGGTGCCATAAAAGAAATTGAAAACCTGTTTGAATTCAATATTCTTGAAAGAAAGATCTCGTGCCCATCGACCATAATTAGGGATCGAATCTAGTGGTGGCTTCAGGTTATTTTGGGGAAGTTCAGGAAAATAAGACAGTAACCAGAGTTGGACCATCCACAATGGACTTCAGATGGTCACGAACGATGAATGAGGCTCTCCTCCATAAAGGAATGTATGAATGCTTTGGTATATATAGGAAAGTATATATGGACCGAATGCTAATCTGCGACCCGAGGCTGAGGCTACTGCAATTTTAAGGTGTTCCTTTGTAACCTTTATCGAGACAATACAAAAGATGAATTTGCACAACCAGTAAAGCAAGAATGCGATGTGTTCTTTTAGGGAAGGCTTGGGATCTGAAGTTCGGTTGTTGAACAAGAAATTGCTGTAATTATAAACAGTCTTGCCGAAGTCAATATCTAGGTCATCTACTTCGGCAGATAGAGATGCATCTATACTCTCCATAGTTAATGGAATATTGAATAGAACGGCCAAATCAAATAAAGTAACAGACATAGGACCGAACCTAAATGTAAAAACATTGCTTTTGGTCGACCAAAAAAGTAATGCAAGAAACAATAGGTGTTTTTGAAGGCCGATCCTAACTAAAGAAAATTCTAAAAGCTCGTTTATGCCCAGAAAATCCCACTGATCGGAGTAGAAGGGGGCTAGTCGGTTGTACCAGGAAATGTAATCATCAGGTATGGTTGGCCATGACGGAGGAGCTTTACCGTAAATCAAAGAATGCAAAAAATTCTTTGAACTAAATCTAGGAGGGGTGTTCGTGCTAAATAGAAATTTCTCAAAGGAAGGTTTTCGCTCTGTCATAATTGGTCCCAAAATTAAACCAGTCGAGGATTCATGAAGTACCTTTAAAGAAATCGGCTCATTGGATTCAACCACAGTATCAAAGGTTTTCTGGGGTTTGCTGGTAGAAATTTCTTTTCCTTTCGATGTCATGATGCAAAAGATAGAAGAGGCCGAGTTATACGAATAGTCCTTAATTATGAAAGAAAATGTCAGGGGAAAGGACAAAGAACCTACTTGAAGATGAAAGTTGAAACTGCTGAGAAATTTGAAGATGCTTTGTCCGAACTAGAGAATTTAACTGAGAAAGTTTGCTTTTGAATTTTGGTAAAAGTGAAAGTGAAATTTTCTTCATATTTATAGATTTTATGTAGTAGCCAACAGTAAATGAGGTACGAAATACGAAGCGACGAGCGAATTTATTTGCCACGTGTGAATAATCATGCTAAGTTTGTACCAGAGATTTAGGATTGGCCGAATAAGCAAGGGAGTCAGTTCATTTGAAAGGTTCGATCGGCTTTATAAAGGGTACAATCTTTTGTCTTTTCAAGAACAAATGGTTGTATGGGGCATTGTTAACACCGACCCAAAAAAGAGGCCCAAATATCAAAGGGTTGACTGTATAGCTATAAGATTTTTTTTTTTTTTTTGCTTGGGCCTGTTTGTCCATAGTAAGTCCATTTAGTTTATTTTTCTATTAGGATTATGATTTATTTTTTACTAAAATACCCTTGTATAGCTCTTATAAATAGGCTTGTAATTGCACTGTAAAATTATGACTCAATTCAATACAAAACCTAATTTTCTAAAAAATTGCTTTGTTGTGATCAACCAGTTGACGGCTGTTGCCTATATATTACCCTTTTTCTTTGATTGACGGTACTTGTTACTTAAATATCAGACTCCTGATTTGATTGATTGACGACTCCGGTAGTCTATATATTTGTCTTTTTAGGTTACTTTTTAATTACATAGATCCCTAAATTTACTGTTGACAGTACTTTGATTCCTTTATACATCAGATTTAGATTGTTTTATTGTTAATTAAACTAGAAAATACCAAAAATAGTAACAATCAACATTAATCCGGATGACTGACAGTACTGTAACAGGGATCCAATTAAACAATCTAAAGGTATTAATTCTAAATTCTATTTTTAGGGTTAACAATCAGTTTAAAGGGAAAATTTTGATTTGTTTCTCATCAATTCAAATTAAACTAATTTTGATTTGTTTCATGACAGTGAAGAGAAAATTTAAAGGAAAATGAGAGGTATTTTAGTTTTTATATAGGTATTTAACGGTAAAAATGGACTGAATGACTATTTAGTTTACGATCTCAAAATTGAGGGACTAATTAGTTAGTTTTTCAAAATCGAAGGAACCTTAGTATGCATTTGGTCAAAATCGAAAAACTAAATAGTAATTTACCCTTTACCATATGATATATATATCCCTTAATAAATTTTTTTTTTGGCTATATTTCGTTGATATTCCATCGATAATACAATTCTGTCAATAATTTGCTATTTTCTTATAGGTTCATTGGAATAGCTAGTCATTTGAAATGATTGAGCATTTAAAATTTGAGATCATGCGGTTTTTTTTTTTTTTTTTTAGTTGAAACTCAAATCTAAATCTACAAAAATTTCAAATCATCACCTATCCAAACAGAACGATAGTGATTCTATAACATATTCATTTTAATTAATTTTAAAAAATATATAATTTTTGTAAAAAGATAATTTGTTTATATTATTAAAATATATAAATTCTTTAAAAAATTTCTAAAACAAAAACTGAGTTTCAATGACCTAACAATAAAAAAATATTATCTTAATTTTGTCACAAAATTAATTTAGAATTTAATTAGATAAATTGAAAAAAATACCATTCAATTTGAATTTTTTTCTCCCTTACCATCAAGGATATTTTAGTACTCTTAATATTAAAATTTTCATTTGATTATTAAAAATTTTGATTAATAGCAAATGGCTAATTTATTAACGGAAATAAATATGAGAGACAATTTAATTAATTTTTTAAAAAGGAGAGACAAAATCGTTAATTAGGTTAAACTTCGAGAACTAAATAATAATTTCACTCTGAATATTTTACAAGAAAATTTTAAAAAATGACAATTAAAATAAAAAGGAAGGGAATGCTAAATAGAATCAATACAACTATTAAAACCCAAAATTTCTCACAAAAACCTATGATTTCATTAAATAATCATAGGTTTTATGATTTTATTAAAAAAAAAAATAACTTTATAAATTTACAAAAACGAAAAAAGTATATGCGATTTGTGGAAAAAAATTTTAAGTTCAAAATTCCACAATAATCAATGATTTCATTAAAATTATCACCAGTTTTATTATTTCATTAAAAAAAATAATAACTTCACAAAAAGCATGTGGCACTTCACATAAAATTTGATGACTTTTTTGCGAAAAATGAGCAAATGTGATATTATTAAAATACAATCAAATTTTTTAAAAATATATTGATACATACTCCCTTTTTTTTAATTAGTCCCTTTAGAAAAATTATTTTGTTCAATTTATCTATTATTTTAAAAATTTGAGAAGACATTAATTAATTTTTTTTTATCAATTTTATTCTCATCCCTTGTTTTTTTCATTAAATGTGTAATAACTTCACATATCTTTTCTAATTTTTTTTAGAATATATAAAAAAAGTAATTTATTCATAAACAGTTATTTTTTTTTTGACTATTTAATAATTTTTTTAATCCTAATGCAATTATCTTAAAAGACATTAAAAAAAAAGAAAAAGGAAGTAGCATTAATACAACTATTAAACCTCAAAATTTCATACACAAAACCTACAATTTCATTACAATTTTCATATATTTTATCATTTTATGCAAAAAAAAAAAAAAAAAAAAAAAATTACATTTACAAAAACATATGCAATAAATTTACTAATAAATAGCATAAATATTACAATCAAAACTAGGGCTGAGCACGATTCGGTCCAATTTGAGGATTTAAAAATCTCTGGAATTGTATCGAATTTCGGAGATTTTGATTTGTGGAGAATTGGAACCGGAACTGAAATAAAAAATTTTCGTATTGTATTGCCTCGAAAATTGCGAGACAATACAATTGGGAAATCAGATATTTCAGTTCTGGTCCAATCCAATCCAAAGTAATACGGAAATTCAGAGATATTGAAAAAAAAAAAAGACAAACAAAAATATGTAATTTATTAATTTATATGATAAAAAACAATCAAAATCCAAAATTTATCAATGATTTTAAAAATATATATATATAATTATTGTAAAAATATATAAATATAATTATATTAGTATTTTACTTATTTCAAATAATTTTAATCTTGATTTATTTACTATTTAAAACTAATAAATAATTTTTTACAAGTTATAACAACTTTTTAACTTTTTATACAAACTATTAGTCTATTATAAATAATTTCTTATTAATAATATATTACAAAGATGTTAATTAATGAAAAAATATTTTTAAAAATTAGAGTATTAAATACTAACAAAATTTTAATTTAAAATTTTATTAATCACACAAATATAATTACAACTAAAATGACAATATTACTATACTTACATACTAATACATCATACTTTCTTATTATTACTCATTGATTAATCATAACATATATTAAAAGTTTTTTTTTCTAAAACATATATATAGTGAATTTAAAATATTTAATTGTAATATATGGTTATATCTTAGTATTATTAAAATTTAATCCACATTATATTACTAATTTTTCATTAATACAAATTTAATGAACTTAATATTTATAATTATAGATTTATAATTCATTCAAATTTTTTTTTATATAATCTTGATATAATTTAATAATTAGTATAATGTCATGTATAATCTTATAATTTTTGCGTTATCTATACATTATTCAATTACCACTACTTATATATCATAAATAAAAAACAAAAAAATTTCAGTTATTTCGATTCAATTCAGTTCGATCCAGTTCTCAGTCCGAATACACGTTAATATTCAGAATCGTGCTAAAACATTTCACTTGGTCTAATTTGATTCGAAGAAAGTAAAAAAATCAACAGTTCAATCCAGTTCTGAATATTTTCAATTTGATTATTCAAAACTTTTAATATCCACGCTCAACCCTAATCAAAACATAAGATTTCACATAATTTTTTTTTTATTAGAATGAAGATAAAAATTAATGGGAATTATAATTTGTCTTGGAGATCAAGCAAAACCAAAATGGATGCTACATTCATGATTCATATAGAGAGGTAAGCTTTTTTTCTTTGAAACAATTTTGTTTTTGTATTATTATTATTTTTTTTTTTTACAATTTTCAATAATTTTATGATAGTGTTATGATTTGATAAAAAATACATGTTTATATATATACATAAACAAATACAAAGTGCTAATTGTATTTAAGAAAAATACAAAATTATATATATGTATAACGAATTATATATATATATATATATATATATATATATTTCCTTCAATAATTTTTTCTTACATAACATTATTATATATGTAAAATATTAACATAAATAGTTTATAGCATCATTAACTAAACTAATTATGTGAATTATGATTTTTTTATTATTAAACTTGCATTTTCTTAAAATACTATGTTATATTTAATTATTTATTTATATAAACAAATTTAGAAAATACACAAAATACTAAACCTGTATTTTGCCTAACACAAACAAATACTAAATACAAATAAAGTGCTAATTACAGAACAAAATCACTAAAAAATATATTAATTAAAACCCCAATTTTTTTTAAACATGAAATAAAGATTATACTGTACAAAAAAAAAAAAAAAAAAAAAAAAGAGAAACCGATCGAATTAATATTTAATACATACTTGCAAATGACGCCATCCATTATTTTATATTTTGTCCATCTTCTCTGCCTTCACAATCGGATTAGCCTTTGCAATGGCGTCTTGACCAATACTCTTGTAATCGAAAACGCAGTTATGTTTGTCTGAGTAACGGTGCAGCGAACAGAACGTGTATCCGCACCGACACTTGAATCCTATTAGCCCTACACGTTTTCTGCAGAAGCTGCACCTGTTCGATGCCGCCGCAGCCGGCCGATTCTCCGACGAATTGGCCTCTCCTTCTACTTGTTCTTGTCCGACGATTACAGGTTCGATTTGAGTTTGTTGTGGTTGTTTTAGAAGGAATTCTTTGTAGCATTTGGAGCAGAGATTATTAGTTTTGGTACTTCCGAAGAAACCGCAGTTATTCGCGCAATGAAACGGTGCGTTTTGAGATTTTTGCTCCATAATTATTTTGTAAAATCAAATAGCAAGAATTCAAATAATTGAAAATGAATAAAAAAAAAAGTAGAAATTACTCAGAGAAGAACAACTGATAAGAACATGGATCGGATCGGATCGGATCTAGGAATATTAAAATTATAAAAATCGAAAAAAAAAAAAATATATATATATATATATATATATAGAACCAGAATATGGACGGCTAGGATTTGGCGATGGGATTATTAGTACTAATAATCGATAAAGGAAGAATAGAGATATAAGAACAGTGTCTGTGAGGAGTGGAGAGTTGTGTGGATGAAGTTTTTTTTGAGCTTAATAGAAATAGAAGATGGAATAAAAGAAAGACAAAAGAAAAGGATGATATGGAAATTTCGAGTGAGAGGAGTTGGGTTGGTTCAGTGGACACGTGCGCTTAGCGTGGGCATGTTTGGTGTCAGACTGTCAAGTCTTTTAATAGAGAAAAACAAGCGTGGGACATTTTTATTTCTTGATTTTATTTTTTAGATTTTTTATTTTTGAGGACTCTGCTTATTCCTAGTTATCACTATTAATTAATAATATAGTTCCTAAATCATTTTTCAATTGAATTATAAAATTTGTCGATGAAAAATGAAAAAAAAAAAAAAAAAAAAAAACCTCAAAGGTTTAAATCAGTTGTTAAGTCAATTGACTCTTTATTCTCTTAATCAGATTTAATACTTAACAATAAAATCTACAAATAATTATTTTTAATTGAGAGATAAATTTAATATAATACTAGAAAAGTGATCCGTAATACCACTGTATAGCTAAAAAAAAATAGACTACGTATAAAAGCTAAAATCAACGATATGTTGTTGCTCAATCATATTAGCATTGATTCAAAAAAAATCATATTAGCACATGTTTTTATTTTTTTTGTAAATTTAACTGCTAACTTTAATTTTAAAAATACTTCAATATCATTAAATTAAAACTTATTTATATATATTAGTGTAAAATAAGACTAGCATTTGATTAAATATTTGAAAGAAAAATCACAAGTTTCAAAATCAAATTTCAAAATTCAAAAATAAGGAAAATCAAAATTTAAAATTCAAAATTAAAGGAAAGTTGTATTATTATTGCTTGAATGAGACATCAAAGGTCCACTATAACATATTAATAGATTGTGTGCCAATCAATCCTAATAATAATCTTAAATTGACAAGGAAAACATAAATAAATAAATAAAATTTACTAAAAGTTGTGAATTCATCTCAATGCCAAAATTAAAGACAATCAATTAAAACAGCCCCAAAACATACCTAAAGTTCCAAGTGAATGTTGGTTAGAAATTAGAATGATGAACCAAAGAAAGAGTATTTGCTCGGTCACCATAGTGAGAAACTGGCTGTAGCTTTTGCTCTTATCAGAACAGAACATGTAAATGCCATTTCGTGTTGTTCGAATTTGCTGTGACTGCCACTTATTTTCCAAATTAGTATAAAAAAAATATACAACCCAGAAATGATTGTTCAAGACAATAACAGATTCCATTTTTTCCAGCAAAGGTTTTGTTCTTGTAGTGATTATTGGAAATAGAATAGTGAAAAAATATACGTACCTGACCTTAATGACTACATATAATGCTGAAAAATAAACTATATTTCATCTGATTATGACAATAAAACTAGCAAAAAAAAAAAAAAAAAAGGAAGATTATGAGAGGGAAAGCATACATTTACCAACATTTCACATATGTCATCATACTTCGATTTCTACCCCTTGATTGGTATAAATGGACTTGAAATTCATGTTGAATTCCATAAGATTAAATTCATAAGAGTGAAATGAACATTTTCACTAATGCCAAACATGAAATTCCAAATGAATTCCACAAAACTTCGTGGAATTCATTTATATCAAAACAGGCTTTGTATACAAATCAATGATGTTTCATGAAATCTTATTGGATAAATTATATTCAGACACTAATTCTGCCCTACAATCAAGAATCACTGTCAACAAACTTCTAGGCTATTTTCCTTTAAATGTCTTGAAAATATTCCAAGACTGACTTAATGAATAATATAAACCTAAAGAAATACCTATGGAAAACAATAAACAAGAAATCAAGAAAGTAATGTGAATTTCTATATGGAAAGAAAACACTTAACTATCAGTTTAAACATCATTAATGCAGTTCTTCAATGTAATTACATGAAAAGAAAAAGGGTATTTCTTCAAGCTTAGACTAAACATATTGTTGCTCTTTAGCCTGTAACAGCAACTTCTGAATCTTTTCCTTTGCT
This sequence comes from Vernicia montana, assembly GCA_949750685.1. Taxonomy (NCBI): domain Eukaryota; kingdom Viridiplantae; phylum Streptophyta; class Magnoliopsida; order Malpighiales; family Euphorbiaceae; genus Vernicia; species Vernicia montana. The sequence continues at coordinate 11,011 of CATKHJ010302681.1, forward strand.
TCTGTCATGTTGCTTTGCTCAAGTTCCTCAACCAACATCTTGTATGTGCTGTCTTTAGGAATCATTCCCTTCATTAATGCTTCTTCAAAGAAGGAGCAAGCATAATCAAACTTCCCACTCTTGCAGAGCCCACGCACCAGAAGAGCATATGTACCGAGTTCGATACTGACATTGTTCTTAAACATGTGATTCAACAAAAACTTGAGCACCTTCATTCTCTTCTTTCTGCAGCACATCTTTAATAAAGGTGAATATGTCTGTATATCTGGTTTGCAAGAATCCTCTTCCATTCTCTGGAGCAACTTTAACGCTTTCTCTTCTTGCAAATGGATACAAGCAGAAGAAATCATTGTATTGTAAGTCAACAAATCTCGACTAACTTCTTGATTTTTCATATCCTCAAAAACATCCCAAGCGTCCTTGAGCCTTCCAGACTGACTTAAGATAAAGATCAAAGAGCTATAGAATGAAGAATCAGGCACACAACCATTTCTTTTCATTTTCTCATAAACCTCCAAAGCTTCATTTACTTGCTTTGATTTCCCCAAAGCATGCATAACAATGGTATATGTAATCACATTCGGCTTGCAACCGTTTTCTTGCATCTCATCTAAAGTTGCATTAACATTTCGGAAATCTTTCGATTTACAATATGATTCAATTAAACATGTGTATGACAAAACATTAGGGTGAAACCCATGTTTCTCCATTTCTTCCATTGTCTTTCTTGCATCATCTATTTTTCTTGCTTTGCAATATCCATGTATCAAAACATTGAAACTATGAGAATCCACAGGTATACAATCCTTAAACTCCATAAACACATTATGAGCATGCTCAACACTTCCTTCCTTAACCAATGCATCCATTAGTGTATTCAATGCCTCTACATTTTTACTTATACCATACTTCTCAATCCCTCTAAATGCCTCAATAGCATCTTCATATTTACCAGCCCTAGCAAACCGCCTCATTATCTTACTTATTGTCACCAACGAAATATACCCATTTAACTCCTCCATTTCCTTGACTAATTTCCACATAAGACTGAACTTCTTGCGCTTCCCTAAGATATCAACCATCGAATTATATAACTCAGGTGTATGCATATAACCTGTTTGATTTTTTGCCCAAATGAATACCCCAAGTGCTGGAATCCAGTCATTGCTAAACCTTTTCAAAATCTGTGAAATCAAAGTGTTTGTTGCCTCAACACCGCACCCATTCAACACTTGAACAACACTATCCACTGATGGGCAATGTTTATTTAGGATTTCACTCACTTTATCTATGTCACTGATGTTTACTTCAAATCGCAAGTGACTGGAAACATTATTGCCATTTCCAAGGTTGTGATTCTCAACCCAGTTGGCGAGTGAAGGAATAACAAAATCACCATCACTTTGTTCGGTGAATTCTGGATTTTCATTGTTACGGAGCCAAGTTGGAAGATCAGGTGACTCGAGAGAGGCAGGAATTAAGGGTATCTGTGAAGGTTTGGGTAATAAGGGATTGGTTTGGGGAGTTTTTGGAGATGAAAATAAATGAGAGAGCTTAAGAATTTGATTTTTAGGTGCCATTTTCCTTGTGGCCCAGAAATGGTCAAAGCAAAAGAAAGCTTGAAACAGAGCAGACTTCAGAAGAGGAAACGAAAGTTTTCTCCTATCATAGTCTTTGATGCTGAGACCTGAGAGCAAGAATTGTTGAGCTAAACCTTCAGAATAGGAAAAATACAGGCGACTCATTTTTAATGTGACAAGTTTTTACCTAATTTATGAGAAAATATAGTGTTATGACTTGCAAATAGCAATGTGAGTAGTCTAGTAAAAAGGTTGAGGGTAAATGAATTGATTTTGAGAATTTGATACATCCAACTAGCAAAACAGCTTTACTGTTTTCTATGCCAAATTATCTTTTCATAAATGGCAACTACAGTTCTATTATGGCTTTTGTGTTCGACAATAAAATATTTAATCATGGCACAATAAAATGAAAATAGAAAAGAAATTGGAACATTCAATGGTTTTTGCTTCCAGCCAATTAGCAATTAAAAATAACATCTGTTGATCATATTTAACTTGTTTTCAACAGCTACACGTGAAGATTTACGGATGCTATAGGTTCCTTATTGTTAACCATTCAGAGAAAACTTGAGTTAGATGTAAAAACAGAAAACAGTTTTATGAAACCTAAACAGTGTAGCAGTGTGATAAATTTATCAGACATGTAGACCATGATTATATAATTGTCAAGTAAATGATTTCAGCAAACCTTGGATGCAATAATACAGCCACAGCCCACACTACTATCTTTCGACCATTACCAGAATTTTGGGGCATTCTGAATATCATCAAGGACTTAGTTAAAAACAGGCCAGAGTAAAATTCACCTGGAGTGAAGCTTTAGAGGATCCACTGTTGAAGAGAAGGTCTTTTAGGGCTCTCTTTGCATCAGCACGTTTTTTATGTTCTGCATATCTTACAAAACTCGGAATTTATATTTTCAGTGTCAGGAAATTGACATGCAGATGCAGTAAATCAAATGACTGAACCCTAAATCTAATTTATAATTTAAATTTGACATGCAGCAATGAAAAAACCTTAAATGCCTAATTAAGAACCCTAAATTAAAAATTACTTAACTCAGATAGGAATTCCTAGTGGCCATTTGAGAGAATGAGAAAATCTTCCACTGAACCCTAATATGGAATTTTTCTTCTTCGCTTCCTTCTTTTTCTTCCACTTAACCCTAATTTAGAACCATTTCAGTCTTAGACTTCCATTACCAGTACCTTAGGGCTTAGAGTCTTTGATTAACAGTACCTTTTTTCTTCGATTAGCTTGGATTCTTAGGATTTAACGAGATGGAGAAAGAACATCAAAATCTTTGAGAGAGATCTGTGAGATGTGCGAGAGAAATTCTCAGAAGCTAGAGAGAGAGAGAGAGAGAGAGGGCAGCGAGAGAGTAGAGAGATAGAGGAGATACAAGAGTGATAGGAGATTGAGAATTCTGGATGGGAGGGAGATTGAGAATTTGGGAATTAGGGTTTCAATTCTGCATGAGAGGAGAGGAGAGGAGAGGAGAGCGGCGGCAGCTAGAGAGAGAGGCCAAGTCAGTTCGGGTTAGGGGGAGTGAGTGAGTCAAATCAAATCGCAAGCTACTCAAAAAATTACTCAAAATCGACTCGATGTAAGTCGAGTCGAGCTCGAGCTTATTCGAGTAGTTAGACGAGTCGAGCTCGAACTTTATATTACTCGGCTCGATAGGCTCGTGAGCCTAATCGATTTTTTATATATTTATCATTATACCCTTCATATATTACTAATCGAGTCTAAACAAGCTGAGTCGAGCTCGAGTCAAGCTCGCGCTTGGTACTATGTAAACTTGATTCGACTCGATTAACCTCTTACTCGTTAAAATTGAATTCAACTCGATTAAGCTCAAGCTCATTAATTTTGCTCGAGCTCGAGTTTGAGTTTGAGTTGTTCAATACTCGGCTCGAGCTCGAGCTTGAGTTCGAGTACTCCAAAACTCAACTCAACTCGACTCGTTTACACTCTTAGTTTGGGTCGATTCTTCATATGGGTACACTTAGGGGTGTAAATAAGCCAAACCGTTCGCGAGCGGTTCGGTGTTTGACTAGATAAAAGCTCGTTCGTATTCAGTTTCTTTTTATAAACGAGTCAAGTTTGAGTCTTACTTTAAGACTCGACGAATAAACGAGCCGAGTTTAAGCAAAATTAAGCTCGGCTCAATTAGATTTGTGAACAGTTCGTGAATAGACACGCGAACATATCGATTAATAAACTCATGAACAACTTGATTATTATTATTATTATTTTGACACTCTAAAAAATATATTTTAATACTCCTATAATCTTTTTTATAATTCAATTTCACTAAAATATATATATACTTCTAATTAACATAATCTAATATTTTCTTATTATATAATCTAATATTATAATCTTTAAAAGTATCTTTTTTATTAATTAATATCTTTGTGATACATGTAATGCTCAATTTTATAATTGGATTTTTTTTACTAATTTGATGTTTTTACTTTTATGTTAGTTTTAAGTATTTTTTGTTATATTTATTTTATTAAAAATAAATATTTAGGAAATTGAGTATTTTAATAAGCTATAAACGAATTTCAAAACGAGTCGAGTTCGAACTTAGTTCAATTATAATTATTAACGAGTCGAATTCAAATCGAATTCGATTGTAGTTTATAAACAAGTTTTTGATGAGCCGAGCTCTCGAGTTTAAATGAACTGAGCTTGAACATTATTTTTAAACTCGATCCAAGCTCGAGCTCGAGCTCATAAAAAAATATCGAGCCGAGCCTGAGCAAGCTAAAGCTTGGGCTCGGCTCGATTCAATTACAATCCTAGGTACACTCTCGTTCCCGGTTCCGTACCAAATTAACTCTTTTGGTTCAAGTCGGTTCGAAGATTTCTTCAAATCTTGGAGATTTTTCATTTCAGTTATTTTTTTGGTTTGAAGTTTCAGGTCAGATTTGTATATTTGCGTCCTATGCTCACCCCTACACGAGAGATTTCATTATTGAAGAGTTGAAATTCAAAATTGAGTAAAGTTTGGCTGAATATCATGGTTTGATTAAGAGAAATTATATGGTCACAATTTGTAGTTGTTAGTGATTTTATTTTGATTTTTAAGATATTAATTGAGATAAATTACCATATATCCATAGTATTATCATAACTTAATATTTAATTCATATTATTTAAAAATTAGTATTTTTAATCCTTAAAATTTATCAATAATACAACACTTTTTGAAACACTTTAGTCATTTTTTATAAAATTATGAATTTTTACTATATTTTGATCATTGACATTTTAACTTATATCACATTTTAATTTCTAAAATTTTAAAATATAGTATAAATTCTTTTTCCTTGAGTAATTTTATTTCTATAAAATACTTTAATCCCTTAAAATTTAACACTTTTCATTTAAGTTAGTGCAAAGACTAAAAAAAAAATGGATATTGCTCTCATATAGTCCAACCATCATAATGTATCTAGCCAATTTTAGACCGACATTAATTGTAATAGTTTTATTTGTGTAATTATATTTTATAAAAAAATGTCTAAATGTCAATAAGGTAAAGTAGTAATAGAAGAAGGCTAAATTATAATGAGGGTTGTATTTTTAAAGATTTTTGCAAGAGTAGACTAAAATGAAATTTTAAAAATTTACAGGCTGAAATTAAAAATGAAATAGAGGATTACTTTTTAAAGTTTTTTAGGAAAGTGGATTTTGTTGTCTCAAGTATAGCAATCCTAGAGGGGGTGAATATGATTATTAAAAAATCTAATGCAAATTCTCACCCAATATGCAATATATTCTAATTTCAAATAAGTAAACACAGATAAAGAGATTGAGATAGAGAATGCTTAACCAAGTTTTATAGTGGTTCATAGCTCAAACGTTTCTCTTACGTCCACTTCTTCTAAATCAAATTGATTTAGAATTCCACTAGATGTAGGGGATTGCACCCAAATGCTTTACAAGCTAGTTCTTCGGGATTTCACTCTTTACAATAAAGTTCAAGGGATTTCACCCTAAATCTCTCAAATACAATTGAGTTTGTGTGTTTGAAGTCTCACAAGACTTTTATACAAGCTAGAGTAATTAATTATAATGAAGTTCACTAGCTCAAAATGAAGAACACTCAAAGAAATAGAAGAATCAACTCTAGTGTTCTAAAAACAAAGTATAAGATGAACAAATATTAGAATGAAAACTTTTTACTTAAAGTAGCACTTAATTTTCACTTAGCAAGAGTTATTTGCTTCATTTGAATCTCCTAGTATTTATAGGAATCATAAATATGACTGTTGGGCTCATTAAACAAGCAATAACTGCTCCCTCCAATGTTCCAACAGCTATAAATCTTTCTAGATCCTTCTTGATGTGACGTGTTTACAACTGCAACAAGACATGTAACAGTTGTTACACTCCATAGTAACGGTAGTGATGGTTTGTCACACCTGTGACTCTTTTCTTTGTTCAGAGTATGGTTCAAAGTTGTAACTATTGTGACTTTATGTGTAATGCTCGTTACACGTTGTTCAGGACCTTGAAGAGGCATGATGGTGGGGAAATTTGCCTCTGTCTGAATTCTTAAATTTAGGTCATGGTTGTTACACTATGTGTAACGCTTGTTACTGCTTTAGACCTTTTGAATTTTAATTGCCTCCAAAATTCATCTTTTACTCTTTAGGCCCTCCAAAATTCAAATCCTTATTTGCATATGGGTAACGACTATGAATGCTAGGTAACGGTTGTGACTGATCTTTTCCTAACAAAATAGTAAGCCACAAATAGGCAGTAACGGGGGGTGAAAAGTTGAGTAACACTCGTTACTCCCTGAAACAATATATATACAACTAGATATAGCAAGTAATTGTGCACATATGCTTTTAATGAATAATTCTCAAACTATTTAGCTTAATTAA
>CATKHJ010302681.1:22500-33147 GCA_949750685.1 Vernicia montana
TCTGGCACGAAATTTCACTAGGCTCTATGAAACTCACTTTCAAATTAAAATTTAATTTTTATTATTAATTATAAAAATTAAAAAATATTTTTAAAAGAAAAAATAAAATAAATTTTAAATAATTAAAACTTTCAAAAATATCATATCTAACCTATACAAAAGTTTCTACATTTTTTAGAAAATAAAAAAAATTCATAAATTTGATTTAAAAAAAAAATCATAAATTTCAAAAAATCTTTATATCCTAAAATTTAATTAGAACGGATAAATATAATAGAATTATTAAATCAATTTGGGTATATATGAATAAGACAATTTAATCAAGTATCCAGTGTCGTTAAAATTGAACCGAACAGTAAATTGATTTTCTGATCAGTTTATGATTCGATCGGTCTGATTAACCGGTCAAATCTGTTTTTTTTTTATTTTTTATTTTTTTTTATTTTTTATTTTTTATCAAAACGGTGTTGTTTTGAATAATCTGATTTTTACGTAATCAGACCGAACCAATGATCAATTTTTAATTTAATCAGTCCTATTAGCCAATTTGATTTGATTTTAACAACACTGCAAGTATCTAACTTTTATCATATATATATAGTAAAAAATAGTGAATTTAATATCATAATAATCTTCTTTTAAATTAGTTAAATGAAACCATTAATTCAAAAATGATAATCTTAATTAATTAAAATATATAATTAATTAATGTATCTTATATACATTCTTGGCTGCTAATAAAGCTTTTTGGGTTTGGTAGAGATTGTGAAATCTTATAGACAAATCCAAGTTTGATGACGTATTATAGTCCGAGGATTTGATTTAACCTTTAATTAATTTTTTTAAAAAAAAATAATAATAATGTTTTAAGATGTTGGAATTGATTCCCTTGAGTCACGGATTCTGAATGCTATATGTCCCAATCCCATTTGGCAAAAAAAAAAAAAAAAAAAAAAAAAAAAAAGCTATATGTCCCTACCAAACCAATGAATAGGTCAAAGCTAATGCTTTTATAAAATCATGAGTCTTTACTATTCCTTCCTTTGATTTTATCTTTTGGAAGTCTACAAAATAGGATTGCAAGTCAATTTTCTGGTATAGTGTATTTATAAAGAATCTATAATTTTTTTTCTCTTCCATTAAAAAAATCACATGAATGATTACTTTTCCTTTTCCTTAAATTCTTATAATTTAAATTGAAAATTCTTTTCACATCTCATGTCGATAATATAGTGTATGTATGAAATATAAGAATTATAATCTCTTTAAGATTATTATAATTTTAAGTTATATATATATATCCTTTTTTTATACATTTCAAAAAAAAAATTTAGTATATATCAGTCCATATCTCATCCTCTAATGATTAAACCCTTAAAATAAGAATATATTTCACATTTCGGCCTTATGAGAATAAGAACATAAAATTTTCATTTCAATTATTTTGGAGTTATTTCTGTTGAAAATAGAGATAATTACTTTTTTTAAAATTCTTAAAGAGTTTAAAAGATTGATTTAATGATTTAAAAAAAAAAAAAGATTGATTTAATAATGGTAATATGATAGTATGAAATTAGAATAATTCCTAATTTCTTATAGGACAAAATAAAATTTCTTATAAGAATTGAGATATATTTCACATCTCTACCTTATGGAGATAAAAAGTGAGAATTTTCAATCAATCTCATTTAGAACAAATTATATGAAAAATGAAAAATTCTTATCTCACTATCATCTTAAGACTAAAAAAACTAAATCTACAATTAAATTCACTAATTAATTTTAGTTTAATGAAATTGGAAAAATATCTTGTGTTATCAAGTTTTTTTTTTTTTTTTTTTTTTTTTTAACAATAGGGAAGAGGGTGGGTATTTGAATATGTATTTACCTAAATTTTATATGCACTTAACACTCAATTTAAATGTGCATATTTACAAGTTTTAAATGTCACAGAAGTATATATATATATTAATTTATAACAATTGAAAAGGCCATTGTTAACTTTCATTATGATTAGGCATTGTTTCCTATATTCCATTTCCTTCCCTTTTTTACTTTCCTACCAATATTAAAAGTGTCAGTGCTATATCACATCAATTATGTTAAACGATCTTGACAAAAAAAAAAAAAAAAAAAAAATTAAGTTAAACGAAATATTTTAAGAATTATTCCTCAAAAAAAAATTTAAGAATTATTTATTTGGACAAGAAGTAAAAAAATTTAAATTTATTATACTTAAAATAATAATTATAAAAATTAAATAGAACTCTTTTTAAAATTATTGATCGTATTTCTTATACTTTTATCATGTAACTCTTTCATAAAGTTAAAAGCAATTTAGCTTAAATTAATTTAGGCTTGTTATTGGACTGCAAAAACATCTTTAAAATCTAAATATATATTACCTTTTCTCCAAATTTTAATTTAGCATTTCACTATATATATATATATATATATATATAGTTTACTTTCAACTCTCAAAATTTTAACTTCAAACTGAAAAAACTTTGCAATTCATTTAAAATTATATTTTAAAAAAATTGAAAAAAGTATTTTTTTTAAAAAAAATTTAACAATTGGTTAGACATTAACGTTTCGAAGATTACATTATGATGAAAAAATCTTAGATAAATTTAGTCCACCACAGTATATTATAAACTGTTCAATCATAATTTTTCATGTTAAATAATAATTATCTCATAAAGTGGGTATGATAATTAATTGCCTGAATCAATACTTATCATATTATTATTGATACTTCATAATCTGACGTGATAAATTTCGTTTACTTAAAAAAAATTTTCAGTAGGACATCTTTTGAATTTTTCCACCGTGCAAATAATTATATTAATTTGTAAATATAAATATATATAAAAAAAAAAGTATGAGCATTGTTTTTATTATTTTAAATGATCAAATGATAAGCCATGATTCTAAATACCCTTTCAATTTTATTATACACAAATGGAAAAAAAAAATGCTATTAAGGAAAGAAGAATATTTATTTATATAAATAAAAATAAATAAAGATAGAGGAAAATGGCAGGCAGAACAGAATAACATTGAAAGCAGTGGAAGACAATGTTTTGCCAAGAATGTAAAAAAGTTGACTGGTAGCAAAGATAGCTGACGTGGAGCCAAGTAAAAGCTGACGTGCTGACGTGGAAATGAATATGCAGGGGATACCACCTAATAAATGGATCCACCAACCAACTAAGGAACGGTCTACGGTCTTTCGAAACATGGGGTGTTTCATAATAGAGACCGTTGGATTACTACAATCTGAGCCATTGGTTGAAAAACTGATAAATACACTGCATATTAACCAGTTTTAAGTCCTTTGGCAAAAAAAAAAAAAAAAAAAAAAAAAAAAAAACCAGTTTTAAGTCTCATTTTACGTGATTGTGGATATGTTTTATTTAATTTATATTTTTTAAAAATATTTTAATAAACGATAAAATTATATTAAATATATTGATAAGTATAAATGTTAATTTGAACTCACACAAATATAACGACTTGAAAATAAATTAACAAGGTGATCAATTTTAAAAAAAAAAAACTACTTGAAACTTGATAAAAAAAATTTTAATAATTTTTGAATCAACTTTTATTATATATATATATATTTCATTTTTATATCAAATGCAACACGTGACATACTATTATATTTTGTATTACAAAAATATTATAATTGAATATGACTTCATATACAATAAATTTTTCTTCACTTTTTTTTAGAAAATTTTAAAAATAAAAAAATGTTTTATTTTAGACACATACGTAACAATTAACATAAGAGAAAATTGACTATATTAATATTAGCTATATACCATTTAAAGTATTTGTATCAAATACATGATACTAGTTTTATGAATAGTTATTAAAATATGGTTAAATATTTAATTTATATGTAGTATATAAAAAAAAATTAGGAATAAATTTTATGTTATTCCCCCTTAATTTCAAATCTTATACAAGTACGGTTTAGTATATGATTTAGGAATTTATAAGCCATTTTAGGACTGAGTATTTATTTAAAAATAACTACTCATTTCGAATTCAAATAGAGTATGAATTATATATATATATATATATATATATATATATATATATATATATATATATGGCGTTTGTTAAGGCCAGAGCAATAATTCTTTAAATCATTCTACTAATATAAATGTCCTTTATACAAGAAAATTTAAATTCAACTTATTTATCTTTTTTTTAAAAAAAAAATTCCCCAAAAATAAAACTAATTTATTTCTCTTTTTTATTTTTTCTGCAAAAATACTAAACAACCGGTGGCTCTTGTTGTTGCACTCAATCAATTTCCAATTATGCAATTTATGAAAATCACTTTTGTTATTTTCTCTGAGTCTTTTGGCATTGTGATATATTTTTATAGGTTCCGTTTGTTTCATAGAAAATAACTTATTTTTGAAAAATATTTTTTAAGAAAAATTTTTTCTAAAAATTTTTTTTCCTAATAACTAATTTTCTATTATTTGATTACAATATTAAAAATTATTTTAAAAATATTAAAAATTTTAATTTATAAAACTATAAACATATTTAAACTTATAATAATTTCGTAATTTTAAAATTTTATTGTTAAGTATGAGAAGAAATACATAAAATGATAAATTTGGTGGTCAGCAGTGGTTGGCGGCGGCTGGCATTGGTCATCAATTGTCGCCAGTAATGAATATCAGTAATCGACGAATTACAAAAAATTTATATTTATATATTTTTCTTTCATTATAATGAATTTGTAAAAATTCGAAAAATGACGTCCCATTTTGAAAAGAAAAAGTCATTTTCCTTAAAAAAAAAAAAAAAAACTTAATTTTTCATTAATCAGAAAAATATTTTTCGTTAACTAATTTTTCAAAATGTTTCAAACATCAAAAAATACGAAAAATATTTTTCGCGAATCAAACGGAATCATAATTTTACTCTTGAGTAAATTTATTTAGTAACATAAAGGACAATTATGTCAAATATATGATTTTAAAAATTTATTGCTCGCTTGAAATATCGCAACTCTCTCTCTCTCTCTCTCTCTCTCTCTCTCTCTCTATATATATATATATATATATATATATATATATCAAAATTTAAATAAAAAACAGCAAATTAAAAAATTTTAAAAAATAGGGCTACTATATAATTTTTAAAAAATAGAATAGATCTCAGAGGGGAAAAAAAGAAAAAAACTCAAGTTTAGCCATTAAAAAAATAGGGCTGCTGCATATATTAAAAAAAAAAAAAAAAAAAAAAAAAAAACAGAGATTTAAAACAAACAAAAAAAACTTCAAGTTAACCCATTAACCTGCTGCAACAGGTTAAAATAGATTTTTATTTATTTATTTATTTTATCGTATCTAACTTGTTGAATTAAGCAAATTGATTTAAATTGTTGAATATATGGATACAATAATGATCCAATTTTTAAAATATCTAATATTTATGTAAGATATTAGATATTTTGGACCTTAACAGTAAAATTATGAAATATATGTTGGACCATTTCATATTGGAATATTAGTAGAATTAAAATAAGTTAAGTTATAGTGTTGAAATTAAAACCATACAGATGCCATGGTTTTAAGGTATACACGTGTTCTTTTTATGTTTCTGTGTGCATGTTTGTGTGTATATATATTTAAAAAAAAAAAAACCATACAGTTAAGTTATCAATCAATGATTATTTGGTTTTTTTTTTTTTTTTAAAAAAAAAAACTTAAAATTACGTCTTATGGTATCTATAAAAATCAAAAATTTGTTTTGTCGAGTTCTCTGACAATTAATTTTTTAAATTGAATTGTAAAATCTATATAAACCATTAAAAGTGAGAGATTTCAATCATATATGTGCTTTTACATAGAGATCCTTTTAGATCAAGTGGTTATGAAATTAGTTTTTTCTATATGTTCTCCTCTATCATAATATTGATTTTGATTAGTCATGAGTAAAAAAAAAAAAAAAAAAAAAAATTGTTTGCCTCTAAAAATGCAAAATAAGGAGAGAATTATTCAACAATGATATATTATTTAGTATCTGAAACACTATGTAGAAAGATATGGACTATGATGAATATAATCTAATTAGAATTACTATATTAAAATTCTACGTAGAAATTCATTAAATAAGAACCTACGTAAGAATACATTTAACTCTTATTTTTAAAAATCCATTTAACTCTTATTTAAAACAATGTAAATAGTAAATTAATATCTATCTAGGAATGTATTAAAATCATATATAAGAATATATTAATATCCCTAAATGACTATAAAATATGACAATTAATTTGAAATTATTATAACAAAATGTTTATTTATTTATTTTTTGTTAATAGAAATTTGGTAAATTAGAGAGCTAGCAATCTCTTTATACCTCATGTATAATGTTGTTTATGGCACATACATCTGTTGAAGATCATGGCCATATTAAGGTTTGGGTTTTTCTCTCACTTATTCTTCTTTCTTTCGAGTTTTTAATTTTCAGTTTCTTTTAAATGATTTATTTTATAATTTTAATTGTTTTAATTATATTTCAATTTTCTCAATTTTTCTTACTTCTCTTTTTATTTTTTTTTTTCTCATTTTCTATCTTTTAAAATGGTTCATCTTTATATAATTTTAATTATTTTGTTAGTTTATGATTAGGTTCTTTTTGTCTTCAAAAATTTTCAATATTTTTTTCCTCACTATCCTCTTTTCCCTACAGCATGCAGTTCATTGTCATTCTGATTGCATCTTTCTTAATAAAGGTTCAACTTAGCATTTTACTATTTATCTTTGATTGATATTGTTTCCCCTTATATAGACTTTGTAAACTTATCATTTTTTTCTTCTTTTTATAAGATTTTTTTATTAGAATGCTGTGTAAAAAGAATTTTTTATTGAAATGTTGTGTTTGCAGCACCTTACTATTAAAGCCAAATAGCTCAAAATGATTTATGTTTATGGATGTTAAAATGATAATTCATGAGCTTCAATTATCTAAAGCAACAACTACCTAATTATAGGGTTGTAATCAAGCCGAGCACAAATTTTAGCTTGCTCAGGATCGACTCTATATTTTTTTTATGAGCTCGAGTTTGGATTGAATTTGAAAATCATGTTCAAACTCGGCTCGTTTAAACTCAAGCCTAACTCTATCAAAAACTTGTTTATAAATTATAATTGAATTCAATTCGAGTCCAACTCATTAATAAATTATAATTGAGCTAAGTTCGAGCTCGAATCGTTTTGAAACTCGTTTATAACTTATCAGAATATTTAACTTGCTAAATATTTATTTTTAATAAAATAAATATAACAAAAAAATGTTTAAAACTAACATATATAAAAGTAAAAGTATCCAATTAATAAAAAAAATCAAATTATAAAATTGAGAATTACATGTAGGCTGTAATCGAGCCGAGTCCGAGCTTTAATTTGCTCATGCTTGGCTCAATATTTTTTTTATGAGCTCGAACTTGGATTGATTTTGAAAATCATGTTCAAACTCGGCTCGTTTAAATTTGAGCTCGACTCATCAAAAACTTATTTATAAATTATAATCAATTTCGATTCGAATCCAACTCATTAATAAATTATAATTGAGCTAAGTTCAAACTCGACTTGTTTTAAAACTCATTTATAACTTATCAGAATATTTAACTTTCTAAATATTTATTTATAATAAAATAAATATAACAAAAAATATTTAAAATTAACATAAAAGCAAAAGCATCTAATTAATAAAAAAATATCCAATCATAAAATTGAGCATTACATGTATTACAAAGATATTAATTAATAAAAAAGATATTTTTAAAGATTATAATATTATATTATATAATAAGGAAATATTAGATTTTGTTAATTAGGAGTATATATATTTTAGTGAAATTGAATTACCAAAAAGATTATAAGAGTATTAAAATATATTTTTTAGAGTGTTAAAATAATAATAATAATAATAATCGAGCTGTTTACGAGTCTAATTGAGCCGAGCTTAATTTTGTTCAAACTTAGCTCGTTTATTTGTCGAGCCTTAAAGTAAGATTCAAGTTTGGCTCATTTATAAAACAAACCGAATGCGAATGAGTTTTTATCTAACAGAACACCGAGTCGCTCGCGAACGATTTGACTCATTTACACCCTTACATGTATTACAAAGATATTGATTAATAAAAAAATATATTTTTTAAAGATTATAATATTAAATTATATAATAAGGAAATATTAGATTATTTTAATTAGGAGTATATATATTTTAGTGAAATTAAATTACCAAAAATATTATAGGAGTATTAAAATATATTTTTGGAGTACCAAAATAATAATAATCGAGTTTTTCATGAGCTTATTAATCGATATGTTTACGAGCTTATAATCAAATTGTTCACGAGCTTATAATTAAGCTGAGCTTAACTTTGTTCAAACTCAGCTTGTTTATTTGTAGAGCCTTAAAGTAAGACTCAAGTTTGACTCGTTTATAAAATGAACTGAATATGAATGAGTTTTTATCGAGCTGAACACCAAACCGCTCACGAACGATTTGGCTCATTTACACCTCTACCTAATTGTTAAAACAATGAATAATTAGAACTAATATTCAACTTTTGTCCTAATTTTATGTTAAACTTCAAAGTTAATGCATTGTGAAACTTGCTCTTTTTTATTTTTTAGAAAATGACTCTTGAAGAATGTGAGAAGGTGCTGGAAATAGGAAAAGGAGGACCTGCAATAAGCACTCAAGGATGCATAAAGAAAGGTGGGTGGAGATGCAAGTAATTTGTAAATTTAGTAGATCTTATTAAGATTAGTGTGATCTCAATAGAATTTCAAAAATTATGAAATCTCGAAAGATTGTAGATCTTAATGAGATTAGTATAATCTCATTAGATTTTCTAAGATTATGTATCTAATATAACTGTAAAAGATAATATTGTGATATGACATTGGAAAGATTTACATTTTTTACTTTCAAATAAGTCAGACATGTTGTCAGAGTGCCAATAATATTGCAGAAAAAATTATTTCGTTTAGATAACTGATACATCCTAAATATAAACTGATCGCCTCTGGTTCGCCTGAGCAGTCCATATCCGATCATGAAACTGCAATCCATCTCCATGTATGATACTAAAAAGGAATAAACTGATTCCAAGAAGGATTCGGCACTTTTGGGCACTCCACTATAAATAGAGCTCTTTTCTCCATTAAAGGGGTAACGCAATTCTAAACACTCTTAGTGATAAAAAGCTTATAATCTCCAACTTTTCTAACTTAAGCATCGGAGTGGTCTCCCAGGCACATCGCCTGGACCCTTTAACTTGTTGTCTTGCAGGATTTGAAGATCGCCTATACGTGTGCTAGAGATCGGAGTTATTTCTGAGCACATCAATTGGTGCGGTGAGCGTGGACTACCACTTTAAAAGATTCAAACTAGATTTCTAAACAAAAATCAATGAATCCAGGAAACGATAACGAAAACCTCGACCTCAATTTGTTTCCTGATCTTCCTAACAATGAAGAAAGTCTCCAGGCTAACCTTCAAGGCAGAACTGCTTTACCCAATTTGAATGACCCCATAAACGACCCAGTCGTAGCACAAACTACTATGTAAAACCTTTTTGCTGCTTTTACAGACTTCACCACTCAATTAAAAGAACTAAAACAAGCTATAACTCAACAGTCTCAGACAGCGACACCAGCAGCAGACAATATAGATCCTACAAATGGGGTAACTCAGACAGATAAAGACCCAATAATAGAACCTTGGTCGGATGGGGAGCAGGAGGTAGACCCAAAAAACTTAGAGAGGCAAGTTCAGGAAGTTATGACAAAAATTGGAGTTAGGGTGAACGAAATGGATTTTGATCTTATAACAGATTCGCCCCTGTGTGATAGCATTATCAGGGCGAACTACCCTCCAAAATTCAGAATTCCTACCCATATGGAGTCCTACGAAGGAACTGCTTGTCCCAAAAGTCATGTTCATAAATTCCAAACCATAATCAACGCCCAAGCTCACCTAGATCACATTTTGTGTAAACTTTTTCCTACTACACTAAAGGGATTAGCTCAAGACTGGTACCAAACCCTACCTCCAAAATCTATCACATCTTTTGCTCAACTCTCCACCTTCTTCCAAGCCCGGTTCATCGCCTCTATTACCCCAAAGAAAATATCAACTGATCTATTGAACATTGTCCAAAGAAAGGGGGAAAATTTAAGGAAATATGTGGAACGTTTTAACAGGGAGGCAATCCAAATTGAAGATCTGAATAAGGATATCGCCTATACAGCAATACTTCGTGGGACCTCAAATCATGACCTACTAAAGGAACTACTATCCAACCCACCACAGACTATCTCGGCTCTAATGGCAATCGCTCAGACACATATCCGAATTGATGACGGAATGAGGGATTTCGATCAAAGGCAAAGAAAAGAAGGAAACTCAGCCAAAGGACAGCAAGATGATCGCCAATACCGATCAAACAGAAATAGTGAAGGAGGGAATAGAAGGGGGGATAGAACAAAATGACCAAATGGAGTTAACAAACAATTCACCCCATTAAACGTGAACCGGTCACGCGTACTAATGTGGATAAAAGACAATGGGGAGAAAGTACAATGGCCT
>CATKHJ010302724.1:0-13899 GCA_949750685.1 Vernicia montana
ATATTTCATTAATACATATACCATTCACTACAATTTACCATGAAGCATCTAAAAGTATACATCATCATCCTCTATACAATATAAATATAAATATAAGGAATTGAGCTATTACATTAAGAAGACATGATCTCTTATAGAAAAGTTAACATCCTTCCGCTTCAAATCTACATAACTCTTTTGCCTACTAAAGGCCGTCTTCAATCTTTCTCTAATGATTGGAACCTTCTCTGAAGTTTCCTTAATCAAGTCCGGCCCTTCCACATACTTGTCACCAACTTCCATCCAACATACTGGTGATCTACATTTCCGACCATACAATGCTTCATACGGTGCCATACCGATGGTGGAGTGATAGCTATTGTTGTAAGCAAATTCAATCAACGGCAGATACTTGTCCTAATTTTCACCAAAGTCAAGCACACACATACGCAACATGTCTTCCAATGTCTGTATGGTTCGCTCTGATTGTCTGTTCCTTTGTGGATGGAAAGAAGTGCTGAAATTCAACCATGTGCCCAATGCTTCTTGCAAATTATGCCAGAATCTAGATGTGAATAGAGTACCTCTATCTGAGATGATGGATATTGGCACTCCATGTAAGCTCACTATCTTGTCCAAATACAATTGAGCGTACTGAGCTGCAGTGTAGGTGGTCTTCACTTCTAGAAAATGGGCTGACTTTGTCAATCTATCCACAATCACCCAAATAGAATCATAACCCCTCGAAGTCCTTGGCAATCCAACTACGAAGTCCATTGTGATTCGCTCCCATTTCCATTCTGGCAATTGGATCTCTTGCAGAAGACCTGAAGGTTTCTGATGTTCAAACTTGACTTGTTGACATGTCAAGCAAGAAGACACAAAAGTAGCCACATCTTTCTTTATACCAGGCCACCAATAATAATCTCTCAAGTCATGATACATCTTGGTTGCACCTGGATGAATACTATATGGAGCTTGATGTGCTTCTTTCATTATCTTCTCTCTAAATCCATCCACATTCGGTACATATAACCGATTCCCAAGCATCAACACATTGTCTTTCAATTGAAACTCTGTTACTTGGCCTTCTTGAACTTATTTCTTCAACCTAACCAGTGAAGGATCACTGTCTTGCAATGCCTTTACCTCATCAATCAACAAAGGTCTTACTCAAAAGTGTGCCATAAGCACTTGAGATTCAAAAATCTCTAATTTCAATCCCTTGTTGAACAGTTCTTTCAACTCTTTAACTAACGGCTTATTCCCCGCTGCAATGTGAGATAGGCTTCCCATTGATTTTTGACTCAAAGCATCCGCAACAACATTAGCTTTACCTAGATGGTAATGAATCTGATAGTCATAATCTTTTAGCAACTCTACCCATCTTCTTTGCCTTAAATTCAAATCTCTTTGTCTTAAGATGTACTGGAGACTCTTATGATCGGTGTAAATTTCACACTTTTCACCATAGAGATAATGCTTCAATATATTGAGAGCAAAGATCACCGCTGCCATCTCCAAATCATGCGTTGAATAGTTCATTTCATGCTTCTTCAACTGTCTCGAAGCATATGCAATCACCTTTCCATGTTGTATGAGGATGCATCCTAATCCTACTCTTGAAGCATCACAGTAAATTGCAAAACCTTCTGATCCTTCTGGTAATGCAAGTACTGGAGCTATAGTGAGACATGTCTTGAGCTGTTGAAAGCTCTTCTCACAGTCATCATCCCAATCAAACTTCACCTTCTTCCTAGTTAACTTGGTCATTGGCGAAGCTACCTTGGAGAAATCTTTGACAAATCTCCTATAATAACCTGCTAAACTAAGAAAATTATAGACTTCTGTCACATTCGTTGGTCTAGGCCAACTTGATACAGCTTCAATCTTTTTTGGGTCAACTTTGATTCCTTCCTTGCTAACCACATGTCCTAGGAAGCAAACACAATCGAGCCAAAACTCACACTTCGACAATTTGGCATACAATTTATGCTCCCTTAATGTCTGCAAGGCAATTCTCAAATGCTCTTCGTGCTCTTCTTTGTTCTTAGAATAAATGAGGATGTCATCAATGAAGACTATCACAAATTTTTCCAAGAAAGGCTTACATACTCGGTTTATTAAATCCATAAAAGCTGCAGGAGCATTGGTAAAGCCAAAAGGCAACACCGTAAACTCGTAATGGCCATATCTTGTTCTAAAATCAGTTTTGCAGATGTCCTCATTCTTGATCTTGAGCTGATGATAGCCCGATATGAGGTCGATCTTAGAAAAACAATTTGCCCCTTGTAACTGATCAAACAAGTCATCAATCATTGGCAAAGGATATTTGTTCTTGACAGTTAATTTGTTCAACTGTCGATAATCGATGCAAAGCCTCATAGAACCATCCTTCTTCTTCACAAAGAGGACTGGTGCACCCCATGGCGAACTACTCGGTCGAATGAACCCTTTGTCCAATAGATCTTGCAACTGTGCTTTCAACTCTTTCAACTTTGTAGGTGCCATTCGGTAGAGAGGAGTGGATACTGGCTGGGTGCCTAGAAGAAGTTCAATATTGAACTATATTTCCCTCTCCGATGGCAATTTAGGTAATTTATCAGGAAACACATCCGAAAACTCATTAACTACCAGTATTTGATTAACCTCAATAAGAGTGTTTTGTGTGTCTACGACATGTGCCAAATACCCTTTGCATCCTTTCCTCAACAATCTTCTAGCCCCAATTGTAGATATGAGGTTAGAAGGAATGTCGGTTCTATCTCCTTGATACACAAAAGCATCTTCCCCTTCCTTATTGAATTCTATTCTCTTCTCCCGACAATTAATATGTGCATGGTGTTGAGACAACCAATCCATGCCAAGTATTGCATCAAACTTTAATACTTCTAGCTCAACCAAGTCTCCCAGGAGCCTTTTCCCATCGATCTCTACTATACAGGTAGTATATTCATGATGCACATCTATAGTTTCCCCTAGAGGTGTAAACACTTCTAAAGGAACTTTCATTTTCTCTCTACCCTTCCTCAATTTCCTTGTGAAACTCGGTGACACAAATGAATACGTGGTACCAGAATTGAACAAAACCCGCGCATGAATGCCTTGGATAGGAATAATACCTATGACAATAGTGTTAGCTGCTCTAGCTTCCTGTCGATTCATTGCAAATACCATTCCTTTTCCTTTCTCTTCAGCAGTGAGTCGAGCACCAAATGATTGGCCCGCTTCCCTTCTACGGCCATATGAACTCCGTGCTTCTGATCTAGCCATCTGAACTATAGGCTGTGAGGTTGCAGGCGTGCTATGCTATATTCTTCTTTGAGGACAGTCTTTGATGTAGTGACCCATTTGGCCACAAGCCAAGCATGCACCTGTGGTAAGCCTACAAGCGCCCATATGACTCTTTCCACACGTAGGACAAGAGAGAAAAGTGAATCCCTGCTGTGTAGGTCTCAGAGTACTGAAATTTCCCGGTGCAAAAGCCACATAAATACTACAGGTTTGGCCTCTACCTTGGCCTCCCCCTCTAGACTGGCTTTGTACTGAAGAAGGTGCTTGAATCTCAGTAGCTTGCATCTGTGTACTGTTTCCCCTTCCTCTGCCTTGATTATCTTGCCCCTTACTCTTGTTCTTGTGCCTCTGGTCTCTTTTTACTCTAGTCGCTCTCTCGGTCTTATGCCTTGCCTCCATCAATTTGGCCTTATCAATCAACTTGGCCAAAGATGGGAAATCCACCGAGAGAAAAGCATTATATAAAGGAGCTATCAACCCCATCCTGAATCTCTCCACTCGGCTAGCTTCCGTAGGGACTATATAGGGAGCAAATTTGCTAAGGTAATTGAACTCCCTAGCATATTCCAAAACAGACATTCCCAACTTTTGTCTTAACTATTCAAACTGTAGAGCCCGGTTCTGTCTCTTCCCTTCTGCTAAGAATTGATCCATGAATTCATGCTTGAAGATAGCCTATGTAGGAGGATTATCACCATATAACCTCTCCTCAACATCCCTAGCATACCAATCCCATGCATCTGCCTCAAGTTGAAGACCCACTAACTCAATTACCCTTGCATCAGAACAAGATAATCGTCGAACCAATTTGTCCATTTGGTCAAGGGATTCTTGGGGTTCTTCACCTTCCTCACCCTTGAATTTCGAAGGCTTCAATCTCTTAAAGTCTTGTATAGAAACCTCACCTTCATCAATTACTCTTCTCTCCCTCCTATCATACATAGGGACTTGTGGAGGTGGAGGAACTCTAGCCTCTCTTGGTACCGGCGGTTCTCTAGGAGGAGGTGGTAGAGGAGCTTGTCGAGCTTCTCTCAATGCTTGGTTTTGTCGAGCTTCTCTCAATGCTTGGTTTTCTTCCCTCAACTCTCTTATCTCTTGCCTCAAGAGTTCAATAGGATCCACGTGAGGAGGTGGCACATAATCATCTTCATCATTTTGTACCCTTCGCCTATTCCATCATCAGATGCCGCTCTCCTTCCGGGGCGTTGAGGTCCCCTACGAAGAGGAAGGCGTCCTCTTCTCGGTGGCATCTATACGATAACATATAAAATTATAAGATTTCTTAACTCATAAAGATAACGCAAATTCAGATATAACGATGACTTCAATTGACAATAAGGAATTTCCTGTGATTCATGGTATTACTTATTTATTACAACTCATACAACCTATTAGAGTCTATTCTAGACTTTAGCTTTCGCTCTGATACCAACCTTGTCACGACCCAACTTTCGAGCCGTGACAATCCTAGGGCATGAGTAAGCTTAAGGCCACCGAAGACCCGTAGGAACCTTACAAATCAACTATCCAATCTTATACAATCTCCCAAGATCAGAACCAAACAACCATACTAATCCATATTCGTCATTGACATTCATAATTCATATATATATATATATATATATATATATATATATATATATATATATATATATAATCATTTTTCAATAACTTAACATCTTGAAGGCCCAAAAGAATTCTATTATTACATATTACATTAATACATATACCATTCACTATAATTTACCATGAAGCATCTAAAAGTATACATCATCATCCTCTATACAATATAAATATAAATATAAGGAATTGAGCTATTACATTAATCAATTGAGTTTCTGAGGACAGGAGAAGGAGAAAGCCTTGGAAACTTAAACGATAAATACTAGCTCACCTGAAAAAAAATAGAATCGATAATGAGATAAAGCAGTGAGTAAAGATTATACTATCATAACTTGTGGATCTTGGTGATTCAAGGTCGGTTTATAATAACTGTTCATGGTTCATCAATCAATTATAATTACCAATCAGTTCAACAATAACAAATGATTGGATTCAACAACAGTAAACAATAGGTTCAATATCAATAATCATTTAATTCAGATTCAATATCCAATCGTTTCAATAATTTCAATCGATTGGAGGCAATAACAAATAACATATCATGTTCAGCAGAATCATATCAGTACAATAAGAGTATCAAGTAACTATGTTTTAACGTTCTTCATATCAATGGTATTATGCTCAAAGGCATTACTGAGAACTGAGGCATAGAACTTACTCATCATATCATATCAATATCGAAGTAGAGGCTCATCTTATCGGAGCATACCTTTATCTCTACGTAAGATTGATCAGATCTTACGGCTAAGGCAACTAGTCCTCCTTAGCTAGGCATGGTTACTTTACTCTATCCACTAGAGTATACTGTGCACAATGCCTAATGTTTTACCCCACATTAGAATAAGAGATTTCTACTTTTGGTTCACAATCATATAAGGTGTACAATAGAAATCAATGAACATAGTTTATCCAATGGATCAATAAACATGGTTTCAATTCAATATCAATAAGAATTATCAATTGGGTTCATATATACAATAAAATGGGATATCACAAAGGGTAATTCAATTTAATAATTATCAACAATCAATTCGGTGGTCATGAAAGAATTAGGCATTTATGCCTTAGGGTTCAAACATAACCATAATAGTATAATAATTACTCACCTCAATCAATGTAAATCCCAAAATAGCTTGCAATCAATCTCTAGAGCAAGAAAATGTGGTGATCACAACCTCCATCATCCTCATTTCTTCTATCTCTATGAGAATCTATAGAAACCCAAATAGAAAATCACAACAATTCAATAATCTATCAATTTAAATCATATAACAATGCTAATGATGCTAGACTAACTTAACCTCACCCTAATCTTAAGCCCAATGGAAGGAATTGAAAGGAAATGAAGGATATTAAACAAACCTTAACTTACCTTCAATCAAATGCTTGAATAATTGAAGAGAGGAAATGGATTCCTTAACCCTAGATCCTCTTAACTATGCAATAAATGATCTTCCTTTACCATTAATGAAGGTAGATGGAGAGAAGTTTGAGAGAATTTAGGTTTAGAAGCTTTAGAAAATTGGGTGAAATGAAATTAGGGGCTGAAAGTCTTTAAATAGGGCTGTTTCCCAATTCTGCCCCTGACGTGAGTCGCAGTCGCAATTCTCCAATTGCACTCGCAATAACAGGTAGCGATCGTGAGGAGTGACTGTTCACGTGACTGTTCACAGGTATATAGTGGTTGCGATATCTAATAGCGATTGAGATTCTCTGTAAGCCAATTTGCCAAATTCAGGAAGAAGAGTTCGTGGTGGGTGTCACGCCCACGGTCGTGGTCGCGACTTCCATGTAGCGCCCGCGAATTACACTCTGCAGTTCCATTACATGCATTTCCAATTTCTAAGTCTAATACTCAACTCCAATCAATATAGTTCATCAATATACATGATATTATACTTATAATTCATTCATATTATCAATTAGAAGTTAATACATGAATGCTCGGGGTATTACAATTGATGTGTACATCGCTAGATCTAGCTCACAAGAAGGTTCAGGATGTAAGCGCAAGTATTAAGGTAGGTCCCAATCAGATAAGGGGAAAGGAGTGGCTCAACCAAGTAAGAAGTCCAAGCAAAACCAACATGGCAAGAAAAAGCATAACAAGAAGAGGAATATAGTAAAAGTGAGATGCTATAACTGTAACAAACGTGGTCACTTTGCTCAAGATTGTGCCTAGCCTAAAAAGGTACCTCGTTACGCATATGTTAGTGAACTTTGTGTTTCTAGCTCTATTTTTCTAACTAACTCACATCCTTTGTGGATTGTAGACTCGGGAGCCACAGACCACGTAGCAAAGGATCGAGAAGCCTTCGTGGATTTTCAACTAGTCCTGCATGGAGTAAAGTGGATATTCGTGGGGAACAATGCAAAAGTTAAAGTCAAAGAGATTGGCACATCCAAGTTAGTCATGCATGGTGGTCGAACCTTGTTCATCCATGACGTGTTATTTGCTCCTCAGATTCGTCGAAATTTAATTTCAGTGTTGGTGTTACTTAAATTAGGTTTTACTTGAAACTTTCATGACATGTGTGTTAATTTTTCTTATGAAACAACTTTTATTGTTCTGGTTATATTCTGGATGGTTTTATTGTTATGGATTTGAATTATGACTTTAGTAGTTATAATATCAGTTTTTTTATGTTTACAACTTCACATGATTATGAGAATGATGTAAATATCTGGTATGCTAGGTTTGGCCATATTAGTCAACAAAGAATGAATAGGTTAGGCAAAGAAGGATTATTGGCTAATATTAACAAAGTAGAATTGTCAACTTGTGAACATTGTCTAGTTGGAAAAACTGCAAGAAAACCATTTGGAAAAGGAACTAGAGCCAACTTTTCATTGCAATTAGTTCATTCTGACGTGTGTGGTCCATAAATGTGAAAGCTAGGCACAAAGCATTTTATTTCATCATATTTATTGATGATTTCACTCATTTTGGTTATGTCTATTTGATTTTCCCACAAGTCTGAAGCATTAAGTTGCTTTAAGAAGTATATGAATTTGGTAGAAAATCAATTAGATAGAAAAATAAAAGCAATAAGGACCAATCGAGGCCGAGAATATCTATCTGATCAGTTCAGAGAATTATGTGATGAAAAACAAATACAACATAAGTTGAGTATTCCTAGAACTCCTCAACAAAATGGTGTTGTAGAAAGGACAAATAGAATGTTTCTTGAAATGGTTAGATTTATGATGGTACAAGCTCATTCGCTTATCTCCTTTTGGGGTGATCCACTGTTGACTGCCACATTCATACTTTACTGAATGCCGACAAAATCAGTTGCCACCACTCCATATGAGTTATGGATTAGTAGAAAACCCGACCTAAGTTTTTAAAACCTTGGGGATCTGCTACTTATGTACATGATTCCTCTCATAAATAGGAAAATTTTGGTCGAAGAGGAAAGAAAAGTATCTTTATAAGGTACTCCTAAACCTTAAAAGGTTAAGTGT
The DNA here is from genome assembly GCA_949750685.1 of Vernicia montana. NCBI lineage: Eukaryota > Viridiplantae > Streptophyta > Magnoliopsida > Malpighiales > Euphorbiaceae > Vernicia > Vernicia montana. The sequence continues at coordinate 8,365 of CATKHJ010302724.1, forward strand.
TCATAGGTGAGCAAGATAGTGGAAGTGTAACTGAGTTTAAAACACATGATGTCACATTTTTAAAGGATGAATCTCCTAAACAAGGTGAAATAGGTCAAGACTTCTCACTATTTGAAACTATGGATCAACACTTATTAGTATCACCTCATTCGAATAGGTGGATTTTGATAGATGATGAATTATTGTCAACAACCATTCATATTTCATCATCTTATGCGAATGAAGGTGATACTGGTCTGAGTGGGAGTGATCCTGGTTCGAGTGGGAGTAATTATCCTAGTCTGAGTGGGAGCAATTTGAGAATTGATGAATCTCAATTACATTGAAGCAATCGTATAAGCATTCCTCACTGTCGATTTGAGATTGAAGGTGGTGAAGCTTTTATGATTCTTCCACAAGAAGAGGATGAGCCAAAGAACATCAATGAGGCTCTCTCTTGCCCTGCTAAGGATAAATGGATTAAAGCAATGGAAGAGGAAATGGAGTCCATAAGGTCTAACCAAGTTTGGGAATTGGTTAATCTCCTAAAAGGATGAAAGGCCATTGGGAACAAATGGGTTCTCAAAATAAAGTGAAAGGCTGATGGTACTATTGAAAGGTACAAAGCTCGCCTAGTTGCGAAAAGGTATACATAATAGGAAGAAATTGATTATGAGGAAACTTGTTCACCTGTTGTGTGATTTACCTTAATTCGCTTAATTATAGTTATAGTTGCAAGCTTGGACCTTGAATTACATCAAATGGATGTAAAGATTACTTTTCTCAATGGGAAATTGGAGGAAGAGATCTATATGGAACAACCAGTAGGTTTCATTAAAGAAGGCCACGAACACCAAGTTTGTAGACTTTTGAAGTCTATCTATGGCCTCAAGCAATCTTCTAGGCAATGGTATATTTGCTTTCATAATGCGATTGTTTCGTAGGATTTCGTTATGATTTATGAGGATCATTACGTGTATACTAAAAGGTCTAAGGATAAATTTGTGATTTTATCATTATATGTCGGTAATATCTTAATAGTTGGAAATAACAAGGAGTTTGTCCATAACATCAAAGCATGGTTGTCATCAAACTTTGAAATGAAGGATATGGGTGAAGCTGCATATATTCTTGGAGTTAAGATTTCTAGAGATCGTCCAAGGAAAATATTATATCTTTCGCAAGAGACATATATCAGAAAAGTACTTGAGCGATTTAGAATGCAAGACTATAAACCCATAAATACTACTATTGCTAAAGGTGATGGCCTAAGCCAAAAGTTGTATCCCAAGACTCAAAAGGAAAAGGAACAAATCAGTATAGTTCCTTATGCCAATGGGGTTGGTAGTCTTATATACAGAATGATGTGTACAAGACCTGACATCTGCTTTGCCATTGGTATGGTAAGCAGATACCAATCCAACCCAAGCCCAGCACACTGAAAAGTTGTAAAAAGGATTCTAAGGTATCTAAAGGGAACTGCTAATTACTCATTGTGCTATCAAGATTGTGATCTACATTTGAGAGGCTATACTGACTGGGGAGGAGACTTATATGAGAGAAATCTACCTTTGGGTTCGTTTTCTTACTCAATAATGGCGTCATATCTTGGAGTAGTAAGAAATAGTCATGTATAGCTTTATCCACAATGGAAGCAGAATTCATGGCATTCTCTTTGGCAGTACAAAAAGTTGTGTGGCTTAAAAGGTTCTTGGATAATCTGGGGGTCACTGCTAGTTGCACTAATCTAGTGTTAGTCAACTGTGACAGTCAAACGGCTATTGCATATACTAAAGACCCAAAGTTCCATTGTAAAACTAAACACATAAATACCAAATAAAATTTCATTAAAGACATGGTTGCCCATAAGGAAGTAAACATGAAGTACATTTCTACACGAGAAATGATTGCATATCCACTAACGAAGCCTGTTCCTAGAGATGTATTTGTTGAGCATACAAAATCTCAAGGATTGCTTAGATGTTAATGTACTTAAATTATTTACATTTCCCAATGTTTGCAAATGTTTTATTAATGTCTAAATGATGATGGAATTTATTAGCATACATACATATGAATGTTATTTGGTACATTCTTAATTATTTGTTGAGAAGTATTTCAAATAAATAAGAGATTGACCCTCTCACACAGGTAATCGCCTCTATTATTTTAGTGATGTATAGAGATGAGACAAATTTTAAGTTTTTATCTAAGTGATAACGGAGAGCTTAAACTTAAAATTCAGAATGTCGATTTATATAATGACTAAAGGTTATTATAATAATGACAAGTGATTTAAGTTTCACTGTATCTATCCTTATTGCCATATGTGAGTTCCAGTGAGATAAATTTATGAAAGAGTAGATTCATGAACTCAAATTAGATGCTAAGCGTGTCTAAACTATCGTCTATAAAACATTAATTTTAAGAAAGACATACACTCCATGGGAAAGGAGAAAATGTTGTAGCACGTGATTCATGCCATGTGTGCAAAAATCGACCAACAAGGGTAATATAAGTAAAGATCTCAACTTAATATTGTGTGAGACCCTAAGGTAAAAGGGAACCTCATAGTGTATCCTCACAACTCCTATCAGTTACTCGAGATTTGATTTAATGTTTGCTATCTTAGAATGTTGCCAAAGGACTATGAATGATACAGTCTAACGGGAAATTTTTAGAAAAATGAGTTAAATTAAGGTTGAGAGAATTGTGAGAAGAGGAAGATCATTGGAGTATCACATTAATTTGTATTCACTGGTCGACTAATTATAATTTATTTGTGAGATGAAATATAATTGTGAATGCAAAGTAAAATCACAAATGAGATCGTGAGAGAAGATGAATGTGATAAAATGGTCTAAGGTATTGCATATTATAATCTACTAAATTTTTTTTTTGTATAATCGAGATGCTATATATTCCTAACAGATGTATAGCACCGAGCTCTCGAAGTATGTTGGTCACACTGCCTAATTTCTAAGTATGAATTGTTGCAGAGCATAGAGAATGCGTTCTCTTGAGTTTGTTGTGTTTCCCATTAAGTGCATGTGGGAGATGTTGGATATTCGAGTAGGAATGGCAATGGAACAAATCGGGGGAGGGGATAGTGTGAGGCCTCGCCCGAGTACCGGTCCAATCCGCTAGAGGGGAATCGAAATGCTCATTCGAGTTTGAGCTCACGATGGAACCCTCGGGTTCAGATCGGCTGATTTTGAAAAGTGTTTTGGGAGTCGCCACCTTACTTTATTTTTATTTGGAAAAAGTTAAGGAAAAAATCCAATAAATGACTCCAAGTATTTATCCTATGGAAAAGTGCACTAGCCCTTGATTACCAAAGAGGATTCGGGGACTAGATTTTCGGTTCATTTAATTAATTTAGCAAGTTTAATGCTAAATGGCATAAAATGATTTTATGAACAATTATAAATGAATGAACAATTAAATATGCATGAATTAAAGTAAAGCAGTAAAGGAAGTAAAAAAATTAAATGAGAAAAGCAATAGAAATGTTAAATTTACAAATAAACTAAATTAGAGGATACTCCCTCTAGCCCTTATGGGTTCTAGGAGAGTCACATATTCCCTAAATTAAATAAATAATGAAAGTAATAAAATAAAGAAATAAATGAAAACATCAAACCTAAACTATGTGAAGAAAATGAAAGAGAAGGAAATGTTTATTTTAATTGGATTTGATGTTTTAGAAAAGCATGCCGACGTATCCCTTCAAATGGAAATCAAAATCCACGTAGTTCGCCCTTCTTGTGAAGGGGGTTTGTTTAGTTTGAGCCTTTTATCATGTTTCAAATTGATTAATTAAAAGGTGAGTTGATTAATTAGTTACCAAGTTGGATTAATTATTTCAGATTTTAATTAACTAACAACCTAGATAAACCAATTTAATTAACTAATTAAGAAAAATAAAATAAATAAATAAATAATATGAAAAGAGAAAGGAAAAAAAGCTTACCTTGCACTTGAGCGGCTTTGGGACTGCGGAGATTTGTCTCGGTCGGCGGTGGACTTGCCTCGGACGGCAAGGAACCTTTGACTTGGCGGGTCGACTCGGAAAGTCGCAACCCAATCTCACTTTGCAAAGCAAGGAGCAATAGCAAAGCAAGAAATAAAAGAAACTGGGGAGCTAGTTCCTTTCGGACCAAGCTTAGAGGGATGACTTACTTGATGCAAAGGCTAATCAAGCAAGCCAAGGAATGCGTAAGCAAGCTTTGAGGTGTCAAAATGAGCTGAGGGGGGGTCTATATTTATAGTGGAGAGGCCTAGGAATGGTTTGGAAGAGTTTTTGATGTGGGATTCAGAGTCTTATGGACGTCACCGTGTGTGCCTTTGCGGTGATCGTGCATGCCTGTGCGGTCATCGCAAGGGCATTTGCGGTCACCATAAGGATTTTTACGATCACCTCATAAGCCTTTGCGGTCACCGCAAGGGCTTTTGCGGTCACGCTCGCCGATTCGCTTATTTTTCACTATTTTGGCCCCTTTTTGCTCGTTTCATGCCCATTTTATATGATTCCAATTGCGTTGTGCTCCATATCCAATCCCAGATGATATGAGGATGGTTCAGAGGCCAAATGAGTAGATCCTAGGTCCCGAGGTTCAGATTCTCAATTTTTAGGATTTTGGCAATTTCGGCTTCCGAATGTCTGTTTACCGAGCCTAGGTGCCTCTAGGGTTTGGTTGTATGCCAGAGGGTGCAAAATTAAGGGTTCACAGTTGCCCCCTCATCAGAATTGTCTTATCTGTAAGGCAATTCTAATGATAGTGAACCTGAGGAAAGGGATGGAAAAAATGAACCAAAGTGATGCCTAGGTCGATGTTTAGACATGTTTGGGTGAAAAAATGATGAAGGAAGATGGTAAAATGAACCAAAGAGATGTCTAAATCAGAATTTGGACATGTTTGGGTGAGAAAATGATTGAATTTGATGAAAATGGTAAAAGGAACCATTGGGATGTTTAGGTGAGTGTTTCTAAACATTTATAGGTGAATTGATTGGTAAAAAAAGCTTGCTCCCGGTATCTGTGGGAGATTTAGGATGGAAGTGAAATTCCTGGTCTGTTTGGGTAAATCTGGAATGAAAATGATATTCTCGGTCTACTAGGGGAAAAGAATCCTAAGGCTATCTTAGGATGGGTCTGATTATAGAAGGGAAACCTAATTCAAATTTAAGGTATGGATCCTAAGGCTATCCTAAGATAGGTCTGATTATAGAAGGAAAACCTATTTCAGATTTAAAGTTTAGATCCTAAGGCTATCCTAGGATAGGTCTGATTATAGAAGAAAAACCTAATTCAGATTTAAGATTTGGATCCTAAGGCTATCTTAGGATATGTCTGATTTTTGAGATTTGATTGGTTTGGGTGAAGGACCCTATGACTGTCTTGATTAATGGAATTTAGGAATTCGAATTGATGATCTGTCTTGATTAATGGAATTCAGATTGATGATCTGTCTTAATTCGGGAGCTCTGATTAATGATCTATCTTGACTCATGGAATTCAGATTAATGATTTGTCTTTATTTTAGGAGCCCTGAT
>CATKHJ010302911.1:0-18435 GCA_949750685.1 Vernicia montana
CCCTCTTTTTCTTTATTTTTTTCAGGTTAGTGGATTTTCAGCACAAGTATCCTTCCCCACTTGCTGCTGGAGTTTTAGCTGACATTTTGTAATGGTTATGTGAATATAATACAAAAGTGTATAATAGTAAGAATTTGTAAATGTGATAATATGTGATGACATACAATGCTATTATCTAGTAACTCCATGGTACATAATCAAACATAAATCTGATATGGTGTATTAATATAGATGACTGAACAAAATATAATAAATTAAATTAGTAAAGTGTAATGGTGATTGGGGACTAACTTATACTTAAAATGGAGTTGAGGATATAAAGTGGTAATATTGGGAGTGTTTTATATTTCTTGCAGGTTTGATCTTGGGGAATTGTGAATGTACTGCCGGAGTTACATTAATATTCTAAAAAGAGTTGGGTTCTACGAGTTTTTGGTGGTGTATGCTTACCCATGCCCTAGGACCGTCCATCCCAAAAGTGGGATGTGACATTTCTCTTGAGTGGAAGAAGAAGAAGAATCTCATTTCTTTTTGAGAATTTTTATTTTTTACAAGTTAGTTGCTATGATCTTGAAAAGGTTTGGTCATCCACTAGTTAGCATTTTTCTCACTTTTCAGTCAAATTTAGCCTATGCTTTTAAGTGCCATCCTTGTTCAACAGGTTCTTCAATGGTAATCTTCCTTCCTTTAGTACTTTTACCTGATTTCACATTATCTTTAGAAGAAGAAGAAGGAGCATCTCTCCTCTTTGATGATTTCTCTTCCATACCCCTTTTAGCACGACACTTTTTACCCTTTTTTTTTTCTTTTCGAATCAACAAACTTATTCTTTGGCTTTAATAATTTTTTAAGAATCTGTGAAGTAGATTTGATAAATGGAGATGAAGAACTAGAGCGAGTACTGACTATAACTTCCACAGATATATGTTTCAAAATAGTGGAGAGAAAACTGAATACATGTCACGGATAATAGCAGAAAAACTAGAAAGAAGTGGAAAGAAACTGAATTTGACTCAAAACGAGAGAAAATCAAAAGAAAAAATTTGAATTCTCGCATTAATAAGAGAAAATGTATATTTGTTAAAGATAAAGTAAATGAGTATCATATAAATGTAAGAAACTCAAAGGTATCGTACAAATATAAATAAATACAAAAAAAAAACTATGGGATGCAATTTTCTCTAATATTTATCTTTCATACACGCAACCCAAATAATTATTAGTTGTAATTTAAAAGTCTTGCTAACACTTGGTGCTAGTGGCGAAGCCACGTGCAAAGGAAGGGGGCCCTGCCCCTCTCAATCCTAAAAGTTTTTTAAAAGGTCTATATATTTGGCCCCCTCCAATTGTTGTTAAAAAACCCCATCAACTCTTTTTATAATGCATTATATACCAAAAATACCTCCTTAAATAAGAAATTTAAAAAAAAAAAATATATGTGTTTTTTAAAGTTAAGTCATATAAAGAAAAACTCTAGACAAATATTCTTTACAATCAATCTCTTAAAAATCACCCCATATTATATTAAAGTTTTCTCCTTCTCTACTTTTCTCTGTCGCTTTCACTTTGTGTGGGTAAAAGAGTTTTTCTCTTTGACTCTTAAAGAATTATTCATTCCAATCTTGTGAAAAAAGTCAGGTACAAGTAAGTTTTATATTTTCCCTTTCCTTTATTCTTTGTCAATTGTTATTTGTAATTTTCATATTTTTTTTACTTGGATTTATTTTTTATTATTTTTTGTTTTATGATATATGATATATGTACATATACCAAATGATTATTCTTTGATTTGGTGGGAAATTAAAAATACCATATATCATTTATTTTTTTTGTGATGATTTTATGTCTCTATTTTATTTCAGCATGTGTTATTGGCTGCCTACTATGTATAATCTCCTTTGCTGTTTTGGTTAAGTATTTTTCAACCTTTTAGTATATAAGTCCTCAAATTATATATATAAAAAAATTTTGAGTTGAGAAATTCTTCTGATTATTAAATTAACTAAAGGAGAGAAGATGAGAGTTTTGCGGGAATATAAGTTTTCCATCCTACGTCACTTTCTTGCTACCTCCTCCTGTCAAGCCATGCAGCCTGATCAACTAGCGTTGAAACCCTCTGCTACGGCAAAATAGCACCTGGATAATTACGTGAGTCATTCTGCTCTTTTTGCATGGAAATCAAAACCTACAGATCCTGCACCTGAGGTACGCTTATTTGTCGAAACACTCAAGGTCAGTAATCCTTCTCCATCGCCTGCATTCATGCAGCCTGTTAATAAAGGAGGTATCATATTAATAATGATTTATCAATAGGTTTATAGCCAGCGATTGGATTTATGCAAGAATTCTTTGATTGCTTGATTGGTCTTAGCTAAGGGCGAGAAGGCATGGAAAGTGACCAAAACAAGTCTTCCTAAAAAGTTCAAGTTGTGTTTTTGAAAGTTTAGATTTAAGAAGACTAATGACCTTTTCACCAATATGATATCCAATCTTAGCCGAAAAATAGTCTTCAAGTTTAATCTTGAAATCCCATTCCTACATAAAGAATCAAAAAAAGAAAAACAAACAAAGAAAACTAAATATAAGAAACCACAACACTAACAAACATATACCAAAAAGCAAAAGGAGAAACAAATAAAAAAAACAAATATATAACAAAATAACCTAAAAATATACAATAATAACGTAACAACAAAGAAAAACAACAAATACCATATAATAACAAAACATATATTAAAAATTACTAAATCAAATATAAATAATTGACAAACAACAAAACAAATCAAATACAAAATAATCAATTTAGCAGTAAAGGCAAAACAAAATCTACAAATAAATAGATTCTTATTTAGACAATTCATCAAACAGTTTATATGCATTTAAAAGAATTAAAATCAAAACACAAAAAGAGGATAAAATTCTAAAAATGGAAATAAATACAATAAAATAATAACAAAATTCAATATGAAATACCTCAATAATACAAAAATAACAAAACATATACCAAAAAAATGGATAAAAAAAACCTTTAATAGCAACTTTTGATTCATGTTCAACTGTCTCTTATCATTATTTATAAATCTTTTTTTTTTCTATTGTTCGGGTAGCGGTCAAAATGCCCCTTATCATTATTTATAATTAAACCAAAATTTGAAACTAATGGATATCTGACCCAACTTATCTTTAATCCCTAATTAAATTAAATTTGAAGAGTTAATATATCTATATATGATGAATTGATGATATAACCCTAACTCCCTCTATCCAAACTCTAAAATATATGTCGTTCTCCTTATCTTCTGGTTAGCCTCTGTCTCTCTATTTTTTCATCTACTGCCTATTTTAGTCCAAGCCCAAATCATTGATCACGGTTAAGGTAGCATATATAGGTTTGTGATAGGGCAATAGATCCAGCTTTCTTTCATTAATGATAGATTGATTATATTCGATATAGCTAGGGTTAGTTTAAGTGTGTTTATGGTATATTTCTCTTGTGTGGAAGAAGAAGAAGAATCTCAATTTTTTTTAGGTATTTTTATTTTTTATTAGTTAGTTGCTATGATCTTGAAAAGGTTTGGTCATCCATTAGTCAGCTTTTTTCTCATTTTTTTATTCAAATTTAGCCTCTGCTTTCAGGTGCCATCCATGTTCATAAGGTATGCAAAAAGTAATTTCATGTTCAACAGGTTCTTCAATGGTAATCTCCATTATTTTAGCACTTTTATCTGGTTTCACATTATCTTTAGAAGAAGGAGAAGAAGGAGCATCTCTCTTTGATGATTTCTCCTCCATACCTTTTTTAGCACGATGCTTTTTATCCCCTTTTTTTTTTTTCGAATCAATAAGCTTAGTCTTTGGCTTTATTAATTTTCTATGAATATGTGAAGTAGATTTGACAAATGGAGATGAAGTAGAGCGAGTACTGACCATAACTTCCACAAATATAGGTTTCAAAATAATGGAGAGAAAACCGAATACATGTAATGGAAAATAGCAGAAAAGCTGGGAAGAAGTGGAAAGAAACTGAATTTGATTCAAAACGAGAAAAAATCAAAAGAAAAAATTTGAATTCTTGCATTAATAAGAGAAAATGTATATTTGTTAAAGATAAAGTAAATGAGGTACCATATAAATGTAAGAAACTCAAGGGTACCGTATAATTATCAATAAATACAAAAAAAAAAAAAAAAAAAAGAGTATGGATTGTAATTTCAACTAATATTTATCCATTATACACCAAACCCAACTAATTATTAGTTGTAATTTAAAAATCTTTCCTACACTTGGTGTCAGTGGCAGAGCCACAAGCAAAGCACCCCCCACCCAAAATTTTTTTAAAGGTTTATATATTTGGACTCCTCCAATTATTGTTAAAAAAAAAAAAACTTCTCAACTCTTTTTATAATGCATTTTTTACCAAAAACTCCTCCTTTAATAAGAAATTCCAAAAAAAAAAAAATCTTTTTTTTTAAAATTTAAAATTACTCCATATTAGAGACAAACTTTAGACAAATATTATTTACACTACTTCTTTTAAAAGTCACCCTATATTATGTTAAATTTTTCTTCTTCTCTACTTTTCTCTGCCGTCTTCACTTTGTGTGGGTAAAAGAGTTTTATATCTCCCTTTTCCTTTTTTCTTTATCATTTTTCATTTGTAATTTTTATATATTTTTGATTTGGATTTTTTTTCTATTTTATGATATATGTACATATACCAAATAATTATTCTTTGATTCGGTGGGGAATTACAGATACCATATATCATTTTTTTGGTAATGTTTTTATGTCTCTATTTTACTTCAGTGTGTGTTATTTGCTGCTTTCTGTTTATTATCTCCGTTGCTTTTTTGGTTGAGTATTTTTCAACCTTTTAATATATAATTCCTCATATTATAAAATAAAAAAAAGTTAGAGTTGAGACATTCTTTTGATTATTAAATTAACAAAATGAGAGAAGATGAGAGTTTTGCGGGAATAGAATTATGCCATCCTATGTCACCTTCTTGCTAACTCCACCGGTCAAGCCATGGTGCCTGATCAACTGGCGCCACAACTCTCTACTACGATAAAATAACACTTGGATAATTATGTGAGTCAGTAATCCTTCTTCATCACCTGCTTTCATGGAGCCTGTTAATAAAGGAGGCATCATATCAATAAAAATTTAACAAGAGGTTTATAGCCAACGACTGGATTTATGTAAGAATTTTTTGATTGCTCGATTGGTCTTAGCTAAGGGCGAGAAGCCATAGAAAGTGACCAAAACAAGTCTTTCTAAAAAGTTCAAGTTGTGTTTTTGAAAGTTTAGATTTAAGAAGACTAATGACCTCTTCACCAATATGATATTCAATTTTAGCCGAAAAATAGTCTTCAGAATTAATCTTGAAATCCCATTCCTATATAAAGAATAAAAAAAAAATCAAAGAAAACTAAATATTAGAAAACTAAAAATCAGAAACCACAACACTAACAAACATAGACCAAAAAGCAAAAAGAGAAAAAAAATTGATATATAACAAAATAACCTAAAAATATACAATAATAACATAACAACAAAGAAAAATAACAAATACCATATAATAACAAAACATATATAAAAAATATACTAAATCAAATATAAATAATTGACAAACATCAAAATAAATCAAATACAAAATAATCAATTTATAATCAAAGGCAAAATAAAATCTACAAATAAATAAATTCTTATTTAAACAATTCATCAAACAGTTTGTATGCATTTAAAAGAATTAAAAGCAAAAAATAAAAAGAGAATAACATTCAATAAATAGAAACAAACACACAAAAAAAAAATAATTACAAAACACATTATCAAATACCTCAATAATACCAAAATAACAAAACATATACCAAAAAAATGGATAAATTTTTTTTTGAAAAAAACCTTAATAGAAACTTTTGATTCATATTTAACTGTCCCTTATCATTATTTAGAAATCATTTTTTTTTTCTATTGTTCGGGTAGCGGTCAAACTGTCCTTTATCATTATTTATAATTAAACATAAATTTGAAACTAATGGATATCTGACCCAATTTATCTCTAATCTCTAATTAAATTAAATTTGAAGAGTTAATTGTGAACCCTCAATTTTGCACCCCAAAAATTATTTCTGAATTCACAGAACTGATCAGAATATTTTTCTAGCCAAGTCAGCACTTTTTCTGATCTTGATCAAACAACCTGTACCAAACAGTATTTTCTCGAGACTGACCGGATTTTCCTCAAAGCAGACTGCCAAACTATCCCAAAAATCCTTCTAAGCCTACCAGAGCGGACCAGAGTATTTTTCTATCCAACCTTATATTTTTTCCAAACCTGAGCGAACCTCCTGTACCAGACAGCCTTTTCCTGAAACTGACAAGATTTTCACCAAAATTGACTGCCAAAATATCCGATAATTAATTTTGGATCCACCGCCACTGACCGGTAATTTTTTGGACCTCAGAATACCCCGAAAACCCTAAAAAAACTGACCCGAAACCCTCGAAAGCCTAGAAAATCGACCCAAGGATAGCTGCCACATGGCCGTCCGCGGGAAGGGCCTGTGGTCTGCGCGGATCCGTAGGCCATTGCTCGCAGATCTACGAGGCTTACCCGCGGATTCGCCAGAATCTCCTGCGGATCCGTTGGGCTCACCGGCGGCCTCCGCGAGTTTTTGATGTGGACCCGCGCAGTTCTGACGCGGATCCGCGACCGCCCCCTCATGGCTTGTCCCCCTTTGCACTGAAATTCCATTTTTACCCTTCCAAATTGATTCTTTAGCCCTCAAATAGCCCCATCCTTTTGGTCTTTTTACTATTTCACTACCTATACTACCCCTACCTCACATTTCCTATAAATACCCCCCTCATCTCCTCCATTTAATCACACCTCAAAGCATTTGTGAATCTTCCAATTGCTTTCTTTCTCTCTCTCTCTAATTAGTTTTACTCTCTCTCTAATTAATTAATTAGTTAATTAAAAATTAATTAATATATTTTTTTTAAAATTCCCACCAACTCCCAATTAATTTTAATTAATCCATTTTTTAATTTTCCACCAACTCTCAATTAGTTAATTAATTAAAAATTAATTTTAATTAATTAATTAATCCTCTGTTTTTAAAATTAAAATTTTCACTCAAGTGGTTAATTAATCCTTTTAATTAATTAATCTTTTTAATTAATTAAAATTTGAGTAATCATTTCTCTTTTTCAAAAATCATTTTCATTTTCCGAAACGGAACTCCACTCCGGTAAAACCACTCTCCCACCACTCAAATCAACCAAAAAGAAGGTATAATCTCTTACCTTCAATCAAACCTCAAATCAAATCAAACCAATCAAATCTAACCGATTTTTAAACCCTCCTTCCACCTCATAGTGGAATGAACTACGCAGGCTTTGATCCCCATTCAATGGGGTACATAGGCAAGCTTGAAATCTAAATCCAAGTTTCAAATCTAAATCCCAACCAATTCCCTCCCCCTTTTATTTTCCATGTAAATGTCAAATTTATGCTTTTTCATGTAAATTGTTAATTAATGCAATTAGTTAATTATTTTTGGAGTAAAAGAGCGATTTTGTGATTTTCCTAATACCCATAAGGGTTAGAGGAAATACTCTCTTTTACTTGTGGATGTTTAAATACCCGCACTTTAAATACTTGCTCTTTATTTTTACCTGTCTCATAAATTATGCCATGCTCATGCATTATAAATTGCCATCAATATCCGTCATCTATGAAATCATTTTTCAAAAGTAAAATCAAATTTAAATGCCAAATCGAGATTATTCAAAACCAAAAACCTAGTCCTCGAGCCCAAACTTGGTTCGAAGATTAGTGATTTTATCCTTGGGTAAATTAATCAAAAGATTAATAAATTGGAGTCAAACTGGGTTTTTCCTTAATTTTTCCATTTAAAATAAATTAGGGTGGCAACTCCTGAATCCTTTTCAAAAAATCAAAAATCAATTTTCTGAGGCGATAGCCGCTTCCAATCGTGAGCACCAACACCCGTTCCTTTACTTCCCTTAAAAATCGCTCTCGCCTTTCCTTAAGGCACAATTCATTTTTCCACGAGTGAGGGGAGGGGTGTTCGGGCGAGGCCTCACAGCCGCCACCAATTTCAAATATACTGACGGTGTCAACTCACTCTCCTTGTATTCGCCGAAAAATGCCTTAAAAAGTATAGAGGCCAAAATCTTCTCTCTTCGATTCTGGCGACGTTAGGGGTCCTCACCAGTCGGGGTAGGTATCAAAATGCTCCTAGGATCATGAACTTTAAAACGGTACCAAGAACTCTCAAAACCGTAGCTGAAATCAACCGAAATTATGACTGGAATTTTTCACCGGCAATGGGCTTCCAGGCCGCTTCTGGTGGAGCGTGGGCTGTCATTCATTGTCTGTTCATGGTGTGGTTCTGGGCTTGAGCTTGCCGGAATCTTGTGGTCCTGGTGGTGTTGGTGATGAGATTAGATGGTGGCTGGAGGTTGGGTTTCCGATGATGGCAACCCACTTCTCTTAGTTCTCTCTCTCCTCTCTCGATTTCTTCTCTCTCTTTTGTCCTCCTTCTGCTGCTTCAATTTTTTTTTTTTATAAAATTGTTTATAATTAATATAAACATTAAAATCATTTGGTTTAATTGTTAACACATCGCTCAAACACCTTTTGGTCATGACTTCGAATCCCAACTCACACACACACACACACATATATATATATATTACACAAATTACTATTGTATTTCTCTTAAATAATTCATTGAAAGGAGTTTATAATAGACCAAATAAATATTTAATTAACTATTTTTTGTAAAAATATTTTCTTTACCTTAAATACATGTATCATCATTTTTTTTCAACTACTGATGTTTTATTTTATAAATAATATTTAACTAAATTATCATCAATATCATTTAAATATAAATATAGCTAAAATATAAAACGAGAGGAAGAACCTAGAGTTAGACGAAGGATTCAGGAGGAGGATGAGTACATACCACCACTTTCTTCTCCATTAGAGGATATTGGAGCTAAAAGGCAAGAAATAATGGAGCTGTAAGAAGAAAACCGACTTCTTAGGGAAGAGATGGCTAGAGAAAGGCAACATGATCCACCTCCACCAGTAGCTCCACCAATACTAATAGAGGTTAGAGCTCTACCTCCCCCACTTGTTCCTACAACCAAGCGTGTAGCAAGGAGAATGTTGAATGAAGAAGGGATCTTTATCCATGATTTTAGAAGACTGAAACCACCATAATTCAAGAGTGAGGAAGGTGAGGAGCCGCAAGAATTTTTGGAAGAAATGGACAAATTAGTACAAAGATTGACCTGTTCAAATGCAAAAGTAATAGAGCTGGTGGGACTTCAGCTAAAGAAGGATGTTTGGGATTGGTTTTAGAGGAATATAGAAGATAGATTATATGGGGAAGATACACCTATATGGGAAATATTCGAGCAGGAGCTGATGGATCAATTTTTATCTGAGTGAGAAAGACAAAATAGAGCCTTACAATTTGAGCAATTGAGACAAAGGCCTGGGATGACGGTATCAGAGTATGTAAAGGAGTTCAATAGGCTAAGCAAATTTGCTCTTCGCATTGTACCTAATGAAGTTAGTTAAGTTGAATAGTTCATGAGAGGTTTGATTACTCCTCTATATAATACCCTGCTTACTATTGATTTTCCTACATTAGCCAAGTTAATTGATAAAGCCAAGCTCATGGAAGAAAGACATAGGGCAGAAAGAACAGAAAAGGAGAAACATAAGAAAAAGTCCAAGACTGGGGGACATAGTAGTTTCAGCAGAGAAAGAGGGAGTAGCTTCCAGTTTGAGGGAGCAGAGTATCCAACCTAGTCTTCCATGCAAAGTCAGTCTAGGGGAACATAGCATAGGGGTGCACGTAGATTTGGCATTATGGTGTGCTTTAAATATGGATAGTCAAGACACTTTGTTAGAGATTGTCCCCAGGGAGATATGCAGACAGTTGTTCCCACCATTTCACAGCCAATAGTCCAGATGAGTAGAACAGAGACGAGGGGTTTACTAGGCAATAGTAGAGGACATACTCAAACACACACTCAAGGGACAAGTCAAGCACAGACTCAAAGTGTAAGAGGCAGAGGATAGGGTAGAGTATTTGCATTGAACCCGCAGGAGGCACAAGCCTCAAATACTGCAGTGACAGGTACCTTATCTATTGAAAATGTGCAAGCACGAGTTATTTTTTTATTCAAGAGCTACCCATTCCTTTATTTCCCCTTATTTTGCAAAGAAGATAGCTAAGGATAGTATATTATTGGAGATTCCTTTAGCTATTACCACACCCTTAGGGGAGACCATAGACTTGTATCATGTTTATCCATCTTGCATGATAGAAAATGAGGCTAAGCAACTTCTGGCAGATCTGATAGAGTTAGCAGTGCTAGATTTTGATGTTATTCTAGGTATGGATTGGTTGTATACTCACCATGCCATTATTGATTTCATTGAGAAGACCATTGTATTCAAGCCGGCAGGAGAAAGTGAGATAGTATTTCAAGGAGACAGAAGTGAAGTTCCTGCTAATTTGATATCAGCTATAGGAGCTAGGAGGCTTTTAAGGAAGGGATGTTAAGGTTACTTGGCCTATGTAGAAGACACTGGGATTGATCTTAGTGACATTCAGCAGATTCTAGTAGTGAAGGAGTTTCCTGATGTGTTCCCTAAAGAATTACCAGGATTGCCACCATAACGGGAAATAAAATTCAATATAGATCTCCTTCCTGAAAGAGTTAAAGGTGCAATTGCGAGATTTACTTGATAAAAGGTTTATCTACCCTAATAGTTCACCTTGGGGGTGCTCCGTTGTTATTTGTGAAGAAAAAGGATGGATCCTTAAGACTGTGCATTGATTATCGGTAGTTAAACAAGATGACAGTCAAGAATAGGTATCCTTTACCTAGAATTAATGACTTCTTTAATCAGTTGAAAAGGACTAGCCATATCTCTAAAATTGATCTACAGTCAAGGTATCACCAGTTAAGGATCAGGAAGGAGGGTATACTTAAAATAGCCTTCAGGACTAAATACGAACACTATGAATTTCTTGTGCTATCTTTTGGGCTAACCAATGCCCCTACAACATTTTATGGATTAGATGAACAGGGTGTTCAAGCCCTATTTGGACAAGTTTGTTATCGTCTTCATAGATGACATTCTTGTATATTCCAAAAGCCAAGAACAACATGAAGAAGTACTTGAGGATAGTGTTGCAGACATTAAGAGAGCATAAGTTATATGCCAAGTTGTCAAAATGTGAATTTTGGCTAAACAGTGTTTTCTTCCTCGGATATATAGTATGCAAGGATGGTATCCAAGTTGATCCAAAGAAGGTGGAAGCAGTGTCTAATTGGTCTAGACCCACGAATGTGATGGAGATACGGAGTTTCTTGGGTATGGCTAGATATTATAGGAGATTTGTCAAAGATTTCTCCAAAATAGCTGCTCCACTAACTAAGCTAACCAGGAAGCCAATCAAGTTCTAGTAGGATGATGCATGTGAGGAGAGTTTCCAGAAGTTGAAGGAGTGTCTCACATCAGCACCAATCCTTGCATTGCCATCAAGGCAGGATGGATTTTTTGTATACTGTGATGTATCCAGAGTAGACTTAGGTTATGTTCTCATGCAGAATGGGAAAGTAATTGCCTATGCTTCACAGAAATTGTGAAGACACGAGATGAACTATCCTACTTATGACTTGGAGATGGCTTTTATGATTTTTGCATTAAAAATCTGGAGGCATTACTTATATGGTGAAAAGTGTGAAATCTACACCAATCATAAAAGTCTTCAATATATCTAGCAGCAAAAGGATTTAAATTTGAGGCAAAGGAGATGGGTTGAATTACTAAAGGATTATGATTGTTAAATACTCTACCACCTGGGCAAAGAAAATGTTGTAGCTGATGCCCTAAGCAGGAAATCAATATAGAGCTTAGCACACATCAAAGTGTAAAGGAGATTACTAGTGAAAGAGTTAAGAAAGTTATTTAACAAAGGCTAACAACTTGAGGTTTCTAAATCTCAGGTGTTAATAGCTCACTTCCAAGTGTAGCCTAAATTGATAGATGAAAGCAAGGCAACACAGGATAGAGATCCATCATTAGTGAGACTAAAGACATAAGTGAAAGTAGGACAAGCTCTAGGATTTGTTCTGGAAGATAGGGTTTAGAAATATGGAGATAGACTTTGTATACCAAATGTAGATAATCTGAGGCAGAGAATATTGCATGAAATACATTATGCTCCATATAGTGTACACCTAGAAGCTACCAAGATGTATCATGATGTTGAAAGTTGTCATTGGTGGATGGAAATGAAGAAGGACATAGTAAATTTGTGCCTTCTTGTTTGACTTGTCAACAGGTTAAGTTTGAACATTAGAAGCCCACTAGTCTAATGTAGGAGTTGCCTTTGCTATAGTGGAAATGAGAGAGAGTAACTATGGATTTTGTGGTTAGACTACCTAGAACTCCTAAATGATATGACTCCATTTAGGTGATTATCGATAGATTGACCAAGTCAGCTCACTTTCTAGAAGTCAAAACCACATATACAGTGCCACAATATGCACAATTGTATCTATACAAGATTGTAGCGTTACATAGAGTGCCAGTATCCATAATATAAGATAGAGGGCCACAGTTCACTTCGAAATTTTGGCAGAAGTTACAAGAATAATTGGGAACTCGATTGGATTTCAGCACAATATTTCATCCTTAGTTGGATGGTCAATCAGAAAGAACCATTCAGACCCTAGAAGACATGCTTTGTAGTGGCCTGAATTTTTATTAATTTTAAAATCATATTTTATAAGAAAATATATTTTTTTGTTGCTATTTTTATGTTTATATTTAAAAAATATTATATGTATTCAAGGTAAATAAAATATTTTTACGAAAATAGCTAATTAAAAATTTTTGGTTTATTAAAAACTTCTTTTAAATATTATTTTAAATAAAACATTAATTAACTATGTTAAAATATATATGTATAATAAAATGAGGATTTACGTGGTTTGAACCCATGACCTAAAGTAATTTCAACATGCTAGTAACCATCTAGTTGTGAGGTCCCGCTCGAACACCCACCCCCCCCCCCCCCCCCCCTCTTGGCTCGAGAGCCTTAAGGAAAGGCGAGCGATTTTTAAGGAGGTTTAGGTATGAGTTTCGGTGCTCACAATTGGAATGGCTATCATTCGGAAAATTGACTTGATTTTTGAAAGGATTTGGGAGCCACCACCCTAATTTATTTAAATGGAAAAATTAAGGAAAAACCTAAATTGACTCTAATTCATTAATCTTTGATTAATTTACTGTCACATCCCACCTTTGGCGATGTGATGGTCCTAGGGCATGGGTAACCATAAAGGTACCAACAACCCGTATTCAATATTACAATACAATTAATACCATTAATTACCATGAGTACTAGCAATCAAATTCAATTCGGCAGCATAACAGCTGCAACTATAACAATACCCCAGGCTCACAATCTGCATTAAAGAAACACTTCCAAATAAAACACTCATATATCCTTAACTTCATATAGACCAATACAAATCCTCCCCATATCTTTATCATCGTTAATCATATAACATTGTATCAATATCAATTTATGTATCCATATTAACATATAAATAAACCATATAAAGAATACAATTCAACTAATTATTACAATACTAAATTATATTAATTTGTGGAGCTCTAAATGATTTGACCCAAACAGTAAACTGTAATTATCTTACATTCAGCAAAGCAATCCTAAGTGGAGATAAATACTTGAGATCCACTTACTGAGTCTGCTACTGAACCTGAAATAAAATACTGTAGGGGTGTGAGAGAAGCTCAGTGAGTACTTACAATGTATAAGAAACAATATGTGAATATGTATTTAACCATAAAAATTATCAGTCTTTAAATATAGCAGTATAGAAGAATTAATTTTTCAATGATCAATAACATTTGGGGTCTAATATTAAGGTTCCAGTGAAACAGTGAGGGAGAAACAATCTTCCAATGATTAATAGCGATTGAGATTCAATATTAGGATCTCAATGTAACAATGTGGAAGACACAGTCGGGATTCAACAACAATGGTCAATAATAGTCGGGATTCAATAACAATGGTCAATAACAGTCGAAATTCAATAACAATGGTCAATAACAGTCAGTTTCCTATAACAATGGTCAATAACAGTCGGGATTCAATAATGTCATTTTAGCAGAAATCATAAACTTGGAAGCGGTATGCTTCCCACA
Organism: Vernicia montana; assembly: GCA_949750685.1. Classification (NCBI taxonomy): domain Eukaryota; kingdom Viridiplantae; phylum Streptophyta; class Magnoliopsida; order Malpighiales; family Euphorbiaceae; genus Vernicia; species Vernicia montana. The sequence goes on from CATKHJ010302911.1 coordinate 14,310, forward strand.
TATAAATAGTGGAGTGGCGGCTATTGCCTTGCTCACTCATAAATAGTAATAAAAAATGTAAGACTGATCAAGTCTCACGGCTAGGACCACCCCTCTTAGCTGAGGCGGATACACTCACCCTATCCACAGGCTTTCCCATATGCACACAGTCTGATGTAATACCCACATCAATCGGGGATTTCTGCTTTCAATAATACAGTATGATCACTTTGGATCCAGTATGCAAACTGTTCAATGTTTTGAGCAAACAGTATACAATAACGATTCATATAAGATTCAATGAAAGATGAGCAATTGAAGAAACAATGGAATTTTTATAAATAGCTCAATTGGTTCCTTAAAGGAACAAAACTATGAGAACATTTTATCGATTAGGATACACTGAGTGTTCAAAGGAGGAACATTAGATCAAAAATGGATTCATTACAATAAAAGGGTTGATATGAAAAAGGTAAATTCTTTTACAATATTTAATTTGAATACAATTTAGTATTCATAGTCAATCAGTAGGAAGTAGGCCGAAGGCCTCAATGAATGGATTCAAATAACAATAATTAGGCCGAAGGCCTCGATGAAAGGAATTCAATAATAATTAATAGGCCAAAGGCTTCATTTAAAGAAATAATTCAAACAATTATTTCATTAAAATAATATAAGGTTTTTACTATACTCACCTTGACTTTCTTAGCTCCTAATACAAGCTTTTAGTATACTTGGTAGTGATGCTCTTTAATCTCCGGAACATCTATCTCCTTTAGGTGCTACGTTGAACCACAACCTTTATACCATATAATCAAAGATTATTAAATACCTTATCGATTTGACTATTCCAATTCTAACTCTAATACTATTATCTAATATCAATGCAAATCAATATATTCAGTAGCATATACATATGCATATACAGTAATCCGTAATACAATTCTATTTACTTTTCCAATTACTGGCCGGACGGCCTAAAGTATATTTGTAATGTTCGTTGTTTGCTTTATAGCAATTCAATATACTTTCACAGTAGATTCATACTAGATAATCACATTCAATTCATTATTCATTATCCTCATTAATCATTTATTCATTGTTTCCATATATAGATAATTCGTTAGGTTTCAATTATTAACTTTGAAACATTACATTCTCACTTATTGTCTAGTTACGTCACTAGACCTTGTCACTTTTTTTCTGTCATTTCTTATGATATACTAGTCCAAATGAGTTGATTATTTTTGTATTTCAAACTAGACATATACATTTATAACATACCCAAAATTAAACATAGAATTAAATTCATAGAAATCTTGGTGACCATTTCAATTCAATTATGTTTCTATTACAGGCCAGACTCACCATGTCACACTCTTTTGAGTATAACTCAAGATTGATATTTTCAATTGTAATTTCCTTTTACTTTGAGATACTAGATACATTTAGGAACATTTCTTATGTTTTTAGTTTAACCTAGTTCTATCTTTAACATTCTCAAATCATAAGCTCTAATTCAGTTTACAAGTTAAATCCAATTATAGAGTCAGTTGTATAACAAGCTCTATATCTCACACTATACTTGAAATTTTATCAAATACTTTTGTTAATTAATTCTACACATATCAATAATAATTTTACTAGTTTTCAGTTCCTTCTAATTCTATCTCTATCATGATCAATTCATGAGATATATTCTCAAGTCTATCAATAGTGCTAGATTATAAGAGTTTCCATACCTTATCATATTCACTAGGTCATATCTCACAATACACATATCCAATTTACATTTACTTTTATAAAAGCTTATAAACATATCAATTATAATTTTTCATGTTTTATACTTGACTTAATTCAGTCTCTAAGTCCATCTTTTGGACTACTTCATTTCGGACTGCCCATTCAATCTTTAAACAGGATCAGTTTTAGTTCAAGTGAAATTTCTCTTTGTACATAATAAATATTTTAAATTAATTTTACAGGTGAACACTTAAGACATTTAAATACAACTTTTATGTTTTATCTCTCTTCAAATTTTGTTCATAAAGTCCTCTATAAATTCAAACAATCCGAGTTTACTCAAAAAACCCCAAATCTAGGTTAGTTCACTTTCAAGAGAAATATCTCATTACTCATAAAGAATTTCATAAAACCCTTTTATGGGATTCTAATTAAGGTAAAACAATACAATTTTTATGTTTTACACTTCTTCAAATTTGGTCTCTAAACTGACAATATGGGTGTTCAAAGACTTTACTCAATTCAAAACCTAGATTTCTCAATTCAAATTCAAAAACCAAACCAAACTCCATCTTGCAATTTAAATGTAATCAACTCATCAATTCTTTCAATTCACTTCATAATACACCCATAAATATCATAAAAATAAAAATAATTAATTTCCCCTAATTTTCCATTCATAGGCTGAAGCATTGAGAAGGAAGAAGAAAGAGAAATTTTAAAGATTTAACACAAATAATCAATTGTTCATGCTTGAAATAAAGTTTGGAGCCATAATTTTAGAGTTTACCATGAAATTACATACTTCTTGAAGAAGAGCTCTTAGAATCGACTATTCTAGAGAGAAAGAATTAGTGTTCTTCTTTTGTTTGACAATTGATGAATATAAGGAAATTTTAAGGCTTATTAGATAAACTTTACTTGTATGGATGGTATAGATTTATTAGGAACGATCTAATGGCTAGTAATTTAGCTCAATTTTGAATTTACTTAATTCATTTTTATATAGATAAATATGACCATAATTTCTTGATGATAGGAAACTTCCATGAAGTTTCTTTAATTATATGTTAATTTTAACTAATTGAATTGTGGGGTCCACTTCCATTCATTTAATTTGACCAATTTTTCTCCATGTAATTTCAAGTATATTTTCCTTTCCAACAACCATAGTGGGCTGGCCATGTTACTAAATGGTTGGGCCTTCCACTTACTTCATATGTTCATTTACATTTAACTCACCATTTCGACAGTTTTTGCAAAATAACAGTTTTACCCATTTTTTTCACTATACATTGTTGTAATCAATATCAATGTAGTTCATTAACCTTATTTCATTAATCATATTCATAACATCTTTATGAGTTCATATGTACTATAATATCACAGTAATAAAAATAATAATAAAAAAAATTATGTGCATTCAACCGAGTTTTGTTTGAGCTCCTATTAATCTCTTTATCATTCAAATTGCCTTCCAATGGCATTACCGATAATATGTAGGAGCTAACTGGGTCCAAGATATTACATTTACCCAAGGATAAAGTCACTAGTCTTCGAACCAAGTTGAGCTCGGAGACTAGGTTTTTTGTTTTAAAATAATATAGATTTGGCTCCTAAGTTTGATTTGACTTAAAAAATTAATTTCATGGATGACTAGTATTAATTGAGATTTAAAGTACATGATCATGGCATAATTATGAGTGCATGAAAAAAGTAAAGAGCAAGTAATTAAAAATATCCACAAGCTAAGGAGAGTGTTCTCTCTAGTCCTTATGGATCCTAGGAGAACCACAAGTCGCTCCTTAACCCCAAAACAATTAAATTAACTAATTACATTAATTAAAATTTACGAGAAAGCATAAATTGATATTTAAAATAAAAGAGAAAGGGGATTAATTGGGATTTAGATTCCAAGCATGCCTACGTACCCCATTGAATGGGGATCAAAAACCACGTAGTTCATTCCACGGTGAGGGTGAGGTGGAGGCGTTTAGTGATTGGTCAAATTGATTTGGTGGGATTTTAAAGTTGGTGAGAGAAGATATTATACCTTCTCTTTGGGAGATTTTGAGTGGGCGGAGTACTTTTTTTTTTATCAAAATTTTGTTTTATCAGAGTCGGAATGTGGGAATCCAACTTAAGTAGAGTGGATTAAGTGAGATTAACCCAAAGAGGATAGGATGGTGGATTGGATTAAATTAACCCTAAAGGGGATTAATTTGACGGATTGATTATTTAATTAAAAAATATTAATTAATTAATGATAAGTGCTTAATTGAATATATTTTACCCTTTGTTCTTAATGAATTTTATCCTTAAATTGAGTTTGATTTGTTTTGTTTAGTGTTTTTCCAGAGTTTGTTTAGGAATTTCATGTTTTAGAAGGCCATGAATCAAATTT
>CATKHJ010302934.1:0-11991 GCA_949750685.1 Vernicia montana
TATCGTTCATGAAACGAAGATGAAAATCTCAAAACCCGTCCTGTACCATTGTCATTCCTATTGATTTGAATAAAATATCAAAACATCATAATTTTCATCGTTAATATTTAATAAAATTATCATTAATTATCCTTATGTTTCTTAATTTTAATTTGTACATATTTATAAAATCACTACTTTTTTTTTATTATAATTAACACGAATTAAAAATTGGTGCTTGTGTTAAAATTATTAGAAAGTTCAGCGAGTTCATATAAAGACAATTAGAAAATGAAACACAGGCATTTATCCTCTAAACGACATCGTAATATTCATGGAGGTTAAAAATATAATAAGAAAATAGAGGGGTACGTCGTGGATGGCAAAATTCAATCCGTCTTGATAGAGAATTCGTCATCGTCCTGAATCTGACGGAGAATCTCTACCGCGTCTATAGTAATGGGGCGGGAATGTAATTGAGTCTTCCTACCTCCTCATCGCCTCGATTCTATAAAATTAATATATATATATTTTTTATTATAATTTCATATATATATTATTAATTTTTTTTAAAATTATGTTATTGAGTATTTAATTTTATTATTATTATTTAAATATTAATTAATAACATATAAAATTTAACATATGTATAATATTTTTATTAAAATATATAAATTATAAAGTTTTAACATTAATAATTTTTTTTTTTTTTTTTCTTTTTTGAGAATTCCGTCCTTTTCCGCTCTATCCTCAAACCGAATTAACCCGCCCCACTTTTATCCCGATTGTTCATGGCGGCCGCCCCATTGCCATTCCTAGTCTCGTGTTCGAATATGAGTCTGACTGTGTGAGCCAAATTTAAAAAAAAGAACGTGAAGTCCAATGTGCAGTTTCAAGAGTCAGAGAGATTGGTATTGGTATGGTATAGTTCACTGATCGTTTCCTGAAACGAAGCAATGGAAACAAGTAGTTGGGCAGAGAAAGGATGGGGAGAGAAGGTATCAGAGGAGGTGATTTCGCTATACAACTCTCTTCCTAAGAAAGGAAAGCCTCAGGGACGCGAAGTAACTGTCTTGGCCTCTTTTCTCATTTCTTCTCCTTCTCAAGGTCTCTACTCTAAACCCTAAACTATTTGTCTCTCTTTTAGGTTCTGAATTTATAGAATAGAAAAACCGAAATTCTAAATTCTAAATTTCAATTTTTATTTTGTTATTTTCCAATTTTTTATTCATTTTGTATTCAAATGATCAAATTCAAAGTGTTTTTAAGGTATAATTTGGATTATTGTTGCATTCATTTCAGATTTAGAAGTTGTTTCCTTTGGAACGGGGACAAAATGCATAGGGCGCTCGCATTTGAGCACGCAAGGTGATATTGTTAACGATTCACACGCTGAAATTATTGCACGAAGAGCATTAATAAGGTTAAATAATTGTTTCCTTGAAAATTTTGCTGCTTATCTATCATGCTTTGATTTGCTTGTTGATATTTTCATGATTTATATATCCCTCTGAATTTGATTTAGCATGTTTATTGTTGGGATCGAGCTGATGCTGATATGTCCTTGTAATGTTTGAGATGAAACTGTTGTTGCTTCAGCTCTCTAACTGGCTGCATATGCATGTGTTTTTGAAATTAAGCTAGGTTCTTCTATTCAGAGATTCAACGCCTCTTTGATATTTTAAATAAGCATGGAAATGACAATGGAAGCCAACAGTTGCAAAGTGATGGTGTCAGAAACTGCATTTTCCATTTAGAACAAGACGGTTCTGATCAGGGAATATTAAAAATGAGAGCGGGTTGGCAATTACATCTGTACATATCGCAGTTGCCATGTAATTCTTGGTGATATTCTTCTGTTTTATTTAAAATATATAAATCTTCTTTGTTTTTTGCATTAGTTAGATGTTAGTTTATATCTTCATATACATACACGTTTTGTGGCTTTATTATCTTTTAATTGGTTTTTGTAGGTGGAGATGCTTCTATGTGTTCACCCTTATTGTCTATGAGAAACACCTTCCTAAGAGAAGGGGATTCACTATTGCCTCTGGGCAAGCCTAATGGTTCCACGGATGAAATTTTGGAGACTTCAGAAGAGAATAAAGGTACACAAGGATCTTAAATGGATTTCACCTCCTTTCCCAGTTTTCCTCTCTTGTCCTAAATAATGTTTGTACTTCTGTAGCTTATGGTTAGTTCACTGGCTTTCCTTTTGATTCCTTGCTGCCTTGTTTTGATTCTCAGTTCTTTAGCCATTGACTCGTTATAACTCCAAAATGGTTTTCATGTATTCCGACCAACGTTTCCATCCTAAATAACATTTGTGACTTCTGTGTTGAATAGTCGGCCTAACCAGGCAGCTCCTTTTTAGCCTTCCCATCTTTTTATTGTTAGGGCTGCCAGCTGCCATGTTTTCTTATCATTTATCAGTTACTTTTGTATCATTTTATTCTTTAAATTCTTTTAAGAGAAGCCATAGTCTTAGCATCTGCATTCTTTTGAATTTTAATTACTAGGTGGGTACTTTTTCAGCTGATGGCTTACAACTCAGTGGCATGGTTCAAAGGAAGCCTGGCCGTGGTGATACAACATTATCAGTTAGCTGCTCTGATAAGATTGCTCGTTGGAATGTCCTTGGAGTTCAAGGTTTTCTATAAAATATAAATATTATCCAAAATAGGTTTTTCTTTGCTTAGGATAAATAATTTATGCTAATTTGTGAAGTTACTGAACTGAATTTTATACTGATCATATATTACTGTTATATATGTATATATGTTCCTTTTGTTGATATGGCATGCTCTTATCATGCAATGGTGTAATCTTGTTCCTTAAGTGGAGACAGTCATGGAATACTTTGATTTTATGTGTGTTGTCCATCACCATGCACATGGCATGTGCTAATCTTTTACTTGTGCTAAACTTGCATGGACATGCATGTCTGATGACATATTACAATTCAGCATTTTGAAGTCTTCTTGACTTTGTTGAATATACTCTATAAACTAATAGGAACTGCTGATGTGTTTGTTAATGGGATCTCTGTTCCTCTTATTTCAGGAGCTCTGCTTTCCTACTTTCTTCAACCTGTTTATATTTCCTCGATTACTGTTGGACAATCTCCTAACAGTTTTGAACATTTTCCTTTGGAGGACCACTTGCAAAGGTCTTTGTATGATCGGATCTTACCATTGTCAAATAAATTGATGGCTCCCTTTCAAGTAAACAAGGTCTGTGAAATAGCATCTTCATTAATATGGCATGTGAGTAGGATTTTGATGGCATTTTTTAATGCCACTTGCAGCCACTCTTTTGTGCAGCTCCTATACCGCCTGAGGAATTTCAGCATGCTGATACTGCTCTAGCTACTCTAACGTGCGGGTAAATAAATTTGTCCTGTTCTAGTTGCATAAATTATTTTATTACTGTTTGTTTGCCACAATATTCTGTGTGCTTTTATCCATAGGTATTCCATATGTTGGAACAAATTTGGCTTGCATGAAGTCGTTCTTGGGACTACGGGAAGAAAACAAGGCACCTCTGCTAAAGGAGCATTTTCTCCATCTACTGAGTCATCTCTGTGCAAGTAAGTTGACGAATATGCTCCAAGAAATTTCATCTATGGCATGTGCAACTATCTGTTGTTTTTATCATTATTATCATAAGATAATCCATCTTTTTGTTTCAGAAAGCGATTATTGGACATTTTCTTGACACTGGGGAAGGACTTCCAACATAAAAGTCCAACCAAGGAGACTTCTTATCGAGAACTCAAGGTTATTAGTTATTGAGTGATTATGGATTCTTTCATGATTCTAATAAGAAGATAAAGTAAGGAAGAAAAATATTTATTTCCTTATCTTTTGCCTTTGATTTTGATGTTGTCTTTATGCCATGTGGTGCACATGATGTTTAACTGCCATTACCAGAGTTGTTGCATCGTACTTCATACACATATACCAATTTCTTCATTTCACCTTAGTCAACTATGGATTCATTTCACCTTAGTCAACTATGGACTATCTCCTAATGGTTTTACAAAATTAGGCAGTATAATGTGGTGTTCTGGTTCTACTAATAATTGTATTTGGAAAATGTGTGCTGCTGAATTTAGTTTCTGTTACAAACAATAATCTAAAAATTTGATTCTTGTTCCTGGTAGAGTAAGATTGACACAAATCATCGTCAGTTAAGGCTTTTGGGCTGGCTGCATCCTTTTGAGGACATGTGCATGAGCAGGAAATTTTAATTTTCAATCTTTATATTTATTAATGATGTGAAATGACTTGATGCTAACTGTGAATACATATAAAATTGTTTTCTTACTTGTATTATATGGTAAATTTCTTTGCAGAATAATGCTGAGGCATACAGTCTAAATTCAAAAATTTTTAAAGGAAGATTACCTTTTAACAATTGGCCATTGAAACCAATGGACTTGGAGGCCTTCTCCATTTTGAGGTAGCAAGGTATGTGATATTAAACCTGGGTGTTCTCAATACAACTTCACCATTGTGGTGGTTTAACCATATTAGACTTGTAGGCTTGTAGTTGGCGAGCTGACTGCATTAAATTATAAACTTAATAGGCTATGGTCCTAGCATAGGAATTATGACCTTGCATAATTACAATTTATAATTCATGCAGTTAGGCAGGAACTTATTCAAATTTGATCATTATGCTTCTTGATTGGATTAGATGCTCTGTTACACTTGTGCCGGAAGAAATATTATATATAATATATTGTTAATATCCTTCGTTAGTAACAGAAGTGGAGATCATCGTTCTGCCTGATTCATTTGTGAGTTATTTTCACATAGATTTTTGTGGACTGAACATACTGGGTCAATGAACTGAATGAAATCTCTCTCTGTCTCTTTCTCTTTCTCTCTCTTTAAAAAAAATCTATAGAAATTACAGAGTATACTGGTCAAGTGCTATATTGTATTGTAAATATGATCGATTATGTTTGTACAATTCAATACAGTTAACGACAATTGTTGATTATAACATTCTCTTTGTTTCAAATTAATAGTCGTTCTAGAGAATTTTTCTTGTTTTAAATTAATAGTCGTTTGAGTTATAGATAATATTTATTACTTTTTTTTTTAATTTTACCCTCATCTCAAATTAATAAGGTTGAGTTTTAATGATAAGAAAATAATGATATATTAGTCAATTTTAGTTAAAATTAAAATTATTTAATAATTTTTTTAATTTTTGTGTAACTTTTTAAAACGTTTAATATTTTGAAATTGAGGAAGTATGATATTACAAATTCAATTAAAATAACCCTTGAAACACGAGTTTCATGTGTTTAATTCTTATTACCAATAATAATTAATGTAAACAGATCATTGTTGGTTTAATCGCGCCTTGCTAATGTTACAACAATCCAGAACGACATGAACTGATAAAAGCCTCTCCAAAGCTGGTTTCTGAACACAACACTTAGTTAATAATCAGTGACGGAGTTATGTTTTTTTTTTATAGGGGGCCAAAATAAATTTGTGAATTGTAATATAATATTTCTTTTATGTATTTATATGTTTAACTTTTCATATAAATTTAAATAAATTATATAAACACATAAAAAGTAAGTATAGGAAAATAATATATTTAGACATATTTTTCACATGTAAATTATAAATAAAAAAAAATTAAAGAAAAATCTGATTAAAATTAAATTGAAAGTTGAAATGCTTCTATAATACCATAATAAAATATCAAAAATATATTTTTATTCTTCACTCTATAAATTATTTGTAACAATAAAATAAAATAATAAATATCACATAAATAATATAATATGTAGAAAAGCTATATAGAGCATATATTTAAAGTATCAAATATAATACCAAAAATAATAAAGAAAAAGTTAACCTAATCTAAACAAAAAAAAAAAAAAAAAAAAAAAGGAAAAAATAACATATTCCAATATATGTAATGCTCAAAATAACTTTCGCTTTCCATATATGAGTTGTGCTCGATATTCTTTCATAATGCTAAACTCATATATTATTAAATCAGTACTAAACTTCATAGCAATTTTATTTTTTAATATAAACAATTAAGCAATTATTTAAAAAATTATTTTCCATTTTGTTGCGGAGCTATATCTTTACTATTTTTATTATTGAAAATACTCTTTCTATAATTATAGTTGATACAGAAAGCTTAAGAACGAGCTTAAATATTGGCTAGACGAATACAAATAATAAAAAACTCACTTCATATCTGTCTGCTGCCATCTCTACCCCTATTCCCCCCCTGTCTCCGTCAGTATTAATAATGACGTGGTCTAAAACTCGAACACTGGATAGTTTAGCTATTAGCTAGTCTATGTATCCATCTCACCCTCCCTCCTTCTACGCTTGGACAAGACTTGGAAAAGTCCACTCTTCACGGACATTAACTAAAGGGTAATGTAGAAGATACATATACAGAACTGCATGCCAAGCCATTTATAGAACTGAACTTGAAAAGAAAACCAGCTAGTTAGAGAGAAACATGAAGAATAACAATTCGCAAGCCACAAGATGGCGACGTCCGATTAGTAAGAATCACAAAAATGCAACTACTATTTTACTAGTCTTCTTTATCATCCTCTTCCTTATCGCAATAATGTTCGTGGGTCGTTTTGATACTGTAAGTCTTAATACTCTAAACCTAGGAAAATTATGCTAACATTGCTCTTAATTATTCTTATAAACAAATTACTCATAACTGATGATGTTTTTCTTTCAGTCGGTACTTAGAATATTTTCAATCCCAACACCAAGAAGAACAGAATTCCTACTCAGATGCACTGCAGGAAACCTCACACAAACCTGTCCAAAACACTACCCAATGATACACAGGCCCACAAATCTTGACCGTCCAAATGATACCTGCCCATCATACTTCCGATGGATCCATGAAGATCTACGGCCCTGGAGAGAGAAAGGAATAACAAGGGATATGATCAAAATGGCTCGTAGGACAGCACATTTTAGGCTTGTGATTGTAAATGGAAAGGCCTATGTTAAAAACTATAGGCAATCTATACAAACCAGAGATAAGTTCACTTTGTGGGGTATATTACAGCTTTTAAGGCTATACCCTAGAAGATTGCCTGATTTGGAGCTCATGTTTGATTGTGATGATAGGCCAATCGTTCGATCTGAGGACTTCCAAAGTCCAAATGCTAGCCCACCGCCTTTGTTTAGATACTGTGCAGATGACCGGAGCTTGGATATTGTATTTCCTGATTGGTCATTTTGGGGTTGGTAATGAATTCTTGTTATCTTCTTTTCATAATTTAAAATGATATTTTTCTCTTCTTTATATGATCATCTTGAAAATTCTGTTAATTTTTAAAAATATTTTTTATATCATTAAAACAATAAATCAAATGGTTATAACTTGTTTTTCTGGTATTACTTGTTTTAACAAAAAAAAAAAAAATTATATGTTTGATGTGGATTAAAAGCGTTCACCAAAATGACTAATTAAATATAATGTAAATAATTTATGTTATATTAGATTAAAAAAGTGGACTTCGTTTGTCTTTTCTGAACATTTCAACATGAATTATATTAGAATAGAATTAATGTTAAATTAAATGATATATACTAAATATTAATATTAATGGAATTGAGGGTGGGTTTCATATGGACCCCTATTAAATATTAATCCAAGCGTTAAACAAGAATTTGTGCTAATTACTTAAATTTTCCAAATGAAAAAGGAGAGCTAAATGGACTAAACTTGCCAATTGACATTGTTATGGTAGGGCTGAGATCAATTTAAGGCCATGGAAATATGTGTTGAAGGACATAAAAGAAGGTAACAACAGAACCAAATGGAAGGACAGGGTACCCTATGCATTTTGGAGAGGGAACCCACATGTGGATCCAGGCCGGCAAGACCTCCTCAAATGCAATGTCTCAGACCAAAATGATTGGAACACTCGCTTATATATTCAGGTAATTTAATTAACAAAATGTTTTCACTTCTCCTAATCTTTCAATACCAATGATATATAGTTTCAATTTTTTAGTATAATTTTGTTTCAGGATTGGGAACAAGAATCTAAAAAAGGGTACAAACAATCAGATCTTCAAGATCAATGCACTCATAGGTAATTATGGGTAAATAAAAAGAAATACATATTTCCCTTCTTGCAATTTTCGTTTATGGAATAATATTTAATGGTAAATAAGAAAAATATTACAGATACAAGATCTATATAGAAGGATGGGCTTGGTCTGTAAGTGAGAAATACATTTTAGCATGCAATTCCATGGCACTGTATGTGAAGCCTCGTTATTATGATTTCTTTGTAAGAGATATGGTTCCATTACAACATTATTGGCCTATAAGAGATGATACCAAATGCACTTCTCTTAAGTTTGCAGTGGAATGGGGTAACAATCACACTCAGGAGGTATATCAATTTTTTCTTCTTCTTTATGCCTAATTATATTCGTAAATATTGTTTTAATTGATTTGACTTCGACTATTGAGGATTTCAACTTAAGACCTTACAATTTTGGAGATAATTCCAATACCGCTGAGTCAAAGACTCAATAATTTGATTTTTAACTGAATAAAAAATATATATGTAATTAATACTTGATTTTTTCAGGCACAAGCCATAGGGGAGACTAGTAGCAACTTCATACATGAGGAATTAGAGATGGATTATGTGTATGATTACATGTTTCATCTATTAAATGAATATGCAAAACTCTTGAAATTCAAACCAACAATACCTCAAGGAGCAGTGGAGATATGTTCAGAGACAATGGCATGCCCTGCAAATGGGACACAAAGGAAGTTCATGATAGAGTCTATGGTGATGTCTCCTAGTGATTCTGATCCATGTATTATGCCTCCTCCATTTGATCCAACGGCTCTTGGAGAATTTTTAGATAGAAAAACTAAATTAATTAGGCAAGTAGAGATATGGGAAAATGAGTATTGGCACAAATCCTAAATAATTAAGATATATAAACAAAATAATAATTAAGCCTACGTTTGAACTATGAATAATTTAATAAGTCACCTAATTAATTGTTTGATATAGTGAGTGCACAATTTTTTTTTTTTTTTAAATAGTGTATTCTCCTTGCATATTCATGTTTCTCCTTTAATATTTATTGGTAATTTTTTATATAAATGTGAGAGGGAAAATTCATGATTTATTTAATATATCTAATGTAATTATAAGCCATAGATTTATTTTGTTGATAGGTGCAGTATCAATTTTAGTTAGGTCTGAAGGCCACACAGTACTATATATTAGATCAATCTCAATGAAATTTTTTGGATTTTGTTTTGAATTTAATTGGATGTGTATAAGTTTTCATTGAGAAGTTATCCCCCAAAAAAGGAAAATCCTAGAAAAAAAAAATAGATGTATTTGAAAGCTTAAATAAATATATGATGGAACATAAAAATTAATAAATTATACAAAATATACTGTAACTAAGTTTTTTTTTTTTTTTTTAATAGCAAAGTATAAAGACAAAATTTTTTAAAATAAAAAAAAAAAGAGGAGGAAGAAGAAGGGTCTAAAATGTTGGGTTATAGTTGTAGGGCCGGCTGAGGCCAATATAAAGCCATGGAAAAATGTGAAGGACTTAAAGGAAGGAAATGACAGAAGTAAATGGAAAGATAGGGTACCCTATGCTTTTTGGAAAGGGAACCCAAATGTGAATCCTACAAGGAAAGACCTCCTCAAGTGTAATGTCTCTCACCAAAATGATTGGAACATTCCCTTATACATTTCAGGTCATTAAATTAACAAATTATATGCTTCATTCCTTCTTTTAAGATTTCAATAAAATATTTATTATTATTTTTTTAATTTTATTTTTTTATTGTCTTTCCAGTAAATATTTGCATTAATTATTTTTATTTTTTCATATCAAAATTTAAAAAAAAAAGATATTTTAATCTTTTTACTTTTAAATTATAATAATTTAATAATTTTTTAATCCGTGTGATAAAATTTTAAATGACAGATATTTTGAAATGGAGAAAATAACTTTTGTTTTTTTTTTTTTTAGAGATTAAAATTTAACTACTTATAAATTCTGATATAATTTTGTTTCAGAATTGGGAACAAGAATCTAAACAAAGGGTTCAAACAATCAAATCTTTATCAATGCACACACAGGTGAGACAAAAAATGAAAATTAAGAAAAAAACACATAATTAATTTACGAAGAAATATTAATTATTATTTATATATTGATTCCCTTCTTGCATTTCTTTTATTTTTTTTGGGAAGAAAATTTAATAATAATAAAAGTTTACAGATATAAGATCTATATAGAAGGATGGGCCTGGTCTGTCAGTGAGAAATACATTTTAGCATGCGATTCAATGACCTTATATGTAAGGTTCCGTTACGAGCATCGGCCATGGTTTTAAATTGGACCAAAACCGAAATCAGATTGATGGTTTCAATTTAATATTTTATGAAATTAAAATCGAACCATAAATAAATGGTTCGACTCTGATTTTTATTCATACGGTTTTAATTTGATTTCAAATCAAACTTAAACCAGTTTATTAATTTTTTTTTACAAAAATTGCTCCTTAAAACCTAAAGGTAAAGTTTTGAGTAACGGTTTAAACTAGAACCAAACTGTTAGTTCTGATTCAAATTCAAGGGTTAAGAGAACTGGAACCAAACCGATCCTTCTTGAGGGTTGAAATCAGACCGAAATCTGAACTACGGTTTTGATTCCTATCCTATTTTTAACCGATTCGATTTAATTTTGAACCGGCCGTGGCCAGGGCTACCGTTACTGTGATTTGGAATGCTCCCACTGCAACACTATTGGTCTATTAGGGATAATTCTAAGTGTACATCTCTCAAATTTGCTGTGGAATGGGGCAACAATCATACTAGAGAGGTACAATTTTTACTATTTTTTTCTTGAATTATAATAATTTTTTATTGTTATTTTAATTTTTATATAAATAATTTACCTTTAATCATGCTGAAAAATGTTGGGATTTTTAAGAGAAAATAATAGTGATTCTTTTATTAAAATTGCATTCATAAAAAATATTAGCATATGCTTCTTTTACAGAGCATTAACCGTTACAAATAGGAACTTCCCACTACCCAAAATCAAATCTAACTTAACAATTTTGACCAATTAAATAGCAACTAATAACCAAATATCTCTAAACAATAGGAACAATCTCAACTCTAATATGAAAGAAAAGACTTAGTCAGCCAATGTTGAATTAATTCCAACAAAAAATAGGCACAAGCGAGAGGGGAAGCTGGTAGCAACTTCATGCAAGAGGATTTGAAGATGGATTATGTGTATGATTACATGTTTCATTTACTAAATGAATATGCAAAACTCTTGAAATTCAAGCCAACAATACCAGCAGGAGCAGTGGAGAATTGTTCAGAGACAATAGCATGTCCAGCAAATGAGACACATAGGAAGTTCATGATGGAATCTATGGTGATGTGTCCTAGTGATTCAAATCCATGTACTATGCCTCCTCCTTATGATCCAACAGCTCTTAGAGAATTTTTAGATAGAAAAGCTAAATCAATTAGGCAAGTGGAGATTTGGGAAAATGAGTATTGGCATAATTAAGTAGTAATTAAAAATTTGTTATGAATATATTCATTATTTTATTTAGTATAAAGACACCATAATCTATATCTAATTCTCATATTAAATGTTGTGTCAACCTAATTGGGATATCTAGATGCGTCTACTGATCTCTAGTAAACTAATCTTTTACTTAAAAAAAAATTATAAAAGAAAAGCACTTAAATTTAGAATCCGTCCTTTATTATAAAGTAGGGTACAACTAACACAGTAGCCATAATATTGAAATATAATAGTATCGATTTTGCAATGAATTTAGAAGCATGAAGAAAAAAATTGAGAAAATGAATAGTTACAATTATATTTAGCATATAAATTGATAATGCACATTTCATGTTTGTTTTTTCATCACTATATATAGTGTTTGGAGAAG
>CATKHJ010302956.1:0-44981 GCA_949750685.1 Vernicia montana
AGATAAAACATAGTCGCGAGTAACGCTGGCAACGGTCACAATTAAAACGAGGCTTTGGAAAGTAATTGAGAAACGAAGACTGCTCTCATCTTCGTCTTCACCGGATTGTTTTGTTCCTGTTAGACCATTTTTACCTTTTAACTTCAAATAATTTTGTTATCGATTTTACTTGTAATCAGGTAGGCTCTTCCATTTGATTTTATCTTCGATTCGAGTTTCTTTGGCGAAAAATTGTCCCAATTTCTTTTTTTTTTTGTTTTTTTGTTTTGCTATATTCTGTGAGTTCATTAACGCTGCATTTGATTTATTTAGCAGTATTGATAATCTGTTTTACCTTTTTATTTTATTTTGATTGCTTCCTTCAATTCTTTCATCATTCTAATTACCTGATCTAAATCTATGAACTTGTTTTATTTACTTATAATCTCTTTTTTTGGGGGCTTTTGGTTTTTTATGTTGATATTATTCTCTCTCTCTCTTCTTTTTTTTTTTTTTTTTTTTTTGTGTAAGAATATCTTAATTTTCGTGCTTTCATTATTAGATTTTTGTGGAGAAATTACAGAGTTGGAATGTATACAATTTTAGTTTATTTCTGTTATTAAGAGCTTTAGTTCGTTGAACTGACATTGAGACTTTAATTTCAAGGGCTTTATAGAATCTTGGATGTTTTTTAAAAGGGTTTTTGCGGATGTGACTGATTACAGTGCATAGATGACGGCGAAACTGTGGCTTCAAATGCACCTAAAGCTTCTGGGATCTGGATAATTGTATCTCTCTAGTTTCTTGTTTATTTTTCAGGTATCTTATCATCACTAAATCGGATTTATTATATTTCTTTGTTTGGCTGTTGTTGTTATGGGTGCCTTATGGCCATTTCAACGTGCTTATATGTTACTTTGAAACTGTCAAGTTTATATGACCTATTCCAAAGTAGAATTTTGTTCAATGTCAATTTCGATGATATATCACAAAATGCTTTCATTATAGTTTTCTTCAATGTCATGGTGACATTCTCTTCATTTTAACAATTGGTATGCTTTTGTGCCATTATGTGTTCCATAGTTCGCTGGTTCTCGATAAATCTTCATTCTCTTAATTGTTGTAAGGAGTTAAGTATATATGGTGTTGTTTCGTTATCTGAGATACCCTGAGTTGAAAATTCAAACTAAGATTTATGGAGTTTTAATCAAGTGAAAGGGTCAAGGCCGTCTAGTACTAATAAAATGGGTCATTGTAACAGCAGCTAAAGGGAGCCTTAATCATTGTTCATTGTCATTTCATGTTAATTATGACTTACAAAGTTTTCATATATGTTGGTGTAGGAAACCTTCACTTGGTACCATCAAATGAGCTTGAGGAGTTGTGGATAAGAATAATTGTGTATCCGTGAATTTATTTGAGGAGCTTCTTTCATGATTGGGAAAATGGTGGAAGGGCCAAAATTTACTGGACTAATAGGAGGAAATAACGACAATGACAACAACTATTATGATTTCACCCAAGGCTTTTACCAAAAACTTGGTGAGGGTACAAACATGTCCATTGACAGTTTACAAACAAGCAATGCCGGTGGGTCCGTCTCAATGTCAGTGGACAATAGTAGTGTGGGGTCCAATGATTCTCTAACTCACATTTTAAGCCACCCAGGTTTAAAACCTGTCCGCAACAACTACAGTGTCTCAGTAGGGCAGAGTGTGTTTCGTCCAGGGAAGGTCACCCATGCGCTAAATGATGATGCACTAGCTCAAGCATTGATGGATAGTAGGTACCCAACTGAGGGATTGGAGAATTACGATGAATGGACAATTGATTTGAGAAAACTTAATATGGGGACAGCTTTTGCCCAAGGTGCTTTTGGAAAGTTATATAGAGGAACATATAATGGAGAAGATGTTGCAATAAAGATACTGGAGAGGCCAGAGAATAGCCCAGAGAAGGCTCAAGTGATGGAGCAGCAGTTTCAGCAGGAAGTCATGATGCTTGCAACACTGAAGCATCCTAACATTGTGCGGTTTATTGGTGCATGTCGTAAGCCCATGGTTTGGTGTATTGTGACAGAGTATGCAAAGGGAGGGTCAGTCCGGCAGTTTCTGACTAGGAGGCAGAATCGGGCAGTGCCATTGAAATTGGCAGTTAAGCAGGCATTGGATGTTGCAAGGGGGATGGCATATGTCCATGGGCTTGGGTTTATACATCGGGATTTGAAGTCTGATAACCTTCTGATTTCTGCTGATAAGTCAATAAAAATTGCAGATTTTGGTGTCGCACGGATTGAGGTGCAGACTGAGGGCATGACACCAGAAACAGGAACATACCGTTGGATGGCTCCGTAAGTCTCTAGATGCTTTTTGTACATTTTGTTTTATTTCTTTTGTGTTAACCTTATGCTAGTATTTATGCTTCTTTTGCTATGTTTTAATTTTTCCCCCTCTAATTCCTTATGATGATGTATGCACATTGCCATATTTTTTTGTTCCTTTTTACTGTTTTATTAATATGTCTATGCACGAATGGTGGTAGTTATATATTCTCAAGGAAATTTTTCTTTCCACTTTCACATCATTGTTTGGAGTTGTCACACAAATATAGGAAATTGACATGAGAGAGATTCTTGGAAAGTTCACATCATTATTTCTTTTTTCTTTGGACATACTAATTTTTATTTTCACATCCCTTCCCCAGTCTCTCCCTCCTCCTCTCCCCCCCCCCCCCCCCCCCACTTTGTTATGTTTGGCATTGTTTGGGGAAGAGGAGAGGAAAGACAAATTGGGGGAATAACCTGTATATGTATGGCTTGCCTATGTGGAGCTTGTCATTTTACCTTGGTTCTTTTACACTTTGTTTGGAAGGGTTACAAGGGTAGAGGTAGGAAAATCAGGGGTGAAGAATGTTGAAAAGAGTCTTTTATTCAACTTGTTTAGTCTCTTTTCAGTAGGGAATTTTAGCCCTTTATGTAAACAAAGAAAAAAAAAGAGTCTTTAACTAATTTGTGAAAGGAAAAAGAAAGGAGGTGATTCCTTCCTTGGGCGCAATAAATTTTTCCCACAGTTTTCGGAAAATAGGTAAACATACCCATTTCCCCCTCATAGAATTTTGTACATCTTAAAAGTAAAGGACTATCTTGTAACTTTGCAATTAATAAAACATTATTATTTATTCTAAAACTGAAAGGTGTGGCACTGTACCACTTGATTGACATTGCAACACCACTTCTTTTATTTATTTATTTTTTGGGGGGTCTGCAATGGGCCAAAAGCCCAAAATAAAAAAAGGCATACTTGGAGGAGCCTATACCAGCCACCATTTTTTTGGTTATAGGCTTGACATATTATTGCTGCCAGAACACTTTCTTTTTTCTTTTTTTTTTTAATGTTTTTTAATTTTGACATTTTTTAATGTCAAGGTAGTGAATTATAGGAGCAGACTTATCCAATATTGATACTACTCTTCATTTTTTTTTTTAATTTTTTTAATTCAATTTTGCACTTTTTTTTCCATCTCAATTTTAGGTTATTGGACTATTACATTGAAAATATTCAATTTTTTCTTAAAAATATCATATAGATATTTTATAGGATCCAAATTAATAAATCATCAAATTCAATATGAATACACAATTTTTTTTCATAAATAAGCACTCAAGTAACAAGAATTTAAAATATTACGAGTTCTTGGAGTAAACTAAAAGATAAATCTTCAATACTGTAGTTATAGTATTATGATGCAAACCACATAATAGCACCACAATTATAAAAGTAATTTTACTACATCAAGGTGAAAATATAACATGTATAGATGATTTTACAAGTATTTATGAAATAATTTTGATCAACTATTGCACCTATTATTAATAAAATAACATAAAAAATGGCATACATGCAGCATTGCTTGGACAATCTTTGCTTTTTTTTTTTTTTTTTTTCCTATTTTCATTCCTACCATTTTTTCCCTATTCCCTTTTAATGTTGCTCACAACTCGCAAATCCCCGCAACTCAAACAGATTTATTTGCAGAGATTTTGTTTTGAAGTGAGATTTATTTGTGGGGGAATGGTCATTGTTGATACTGGGTCTCCTGCTGGACAAACAAGCTTGACTTTAAAGTTTAAGCAAAAATGACACATGACATATCAAAAGTACTATGAACAAGTCCAAAAAAAGTGAAGTTGATGACTTCTTAGCTTCTTTAGTTTTTATTCCATTTCTTTGCCTTGCTCCTGGGTGCAGTGTGCTGTTATAAAACTTAAGAATTATGGGTTTCGTTCAAACCATTTAATGGTACTTAAATGATTTTTAAAATGCAATAAGATTTCTAAATTGTCATAATGGATATTTTTTTGCTGACAATCATTGTTGCTCCAAGAAACTATTAGGCTATCTGTTTTTAAATGAAATTGAAACAACCATCACCATAAGAATATACTCACAGATTAATAGGTTTGTTAGTATGCAATATTACTCTTTCTATATTTGAATACATGATTCTGGCAAGGAATTTAATAATAACTAATTTAAATCTGGCGAATGTTCTGAGAAAACGAGGACAATAATTGCAAAAACTACAGATACTAACTAAGTTTTACAGCGTCAAACTCTAAATGCCTGAAAAGGAATAATTTAGTCATTTTATTGTCTCCTTAATTGTCTGGGAATTCCGTCATCTCCACATTCTCCCTGGGATTTATACTGGAATATTTCCTAAGGAGAGATTGAAGCAATTGAGGTCAGGGTTTTCTGACCCAGATTGGTCTGGCTAGTTGGACTGTGAAACTGAGGAACCAGCATTACGACTGGTTTGATTTGATAGAATATCCTTTTCTATTCAAAATCCCTCATGACTTACTTGAACCAGTAGCATAATTGGTCACTAATTCATGGTGGGTTAAACCAGTGCGATGTGATGGTAGTTTATCTAGACTAGAGGCCAAGTAACCTTCCACTAAAAGAATTTAAAGGCATTGGACGATGCCTAAGGATCCTAATCTGAGTGCTAAGCACTCCACTACCACTGCAGTGCATTCCGCCAGAGCAACATTCTATTTATGATAATGTGAAATTTTTTATTTATATTATTATTTATATATCTTACATCAATTTAAATCCTCCATCTTACTCCCATGTTCTTTTTCTTTTTGTGATTGAAAAGTATTAAATTACTGCCATATAAAAATTCAATATATTGTTTCCCTCAAAAAAAAAAAAAAAAAAAAAAAAATCAATATATTGTAATTTAATTGGACATATATTTTAATAATTTATTTATGGTTTATAGTAAAGTTTATTCGCTTCAATATGCTTTGTATAGTAGTTTCTATACATTTAATTCATTTCCATTTGACATTGATCCTTTCCCTTTTCTGGTTCGGTAACTCGTAGGGGACGCACAAAGAATGTTTCTTATGCTTGTTAATTTGGCAATTCAAATATCAATTAACTGTTATCAACTATAACTTTGGTTTAGCTCTTTAACAAAGAATGAAATGGATGGGGTGCCTCCTTCCCTTGTAGAAAAAGGAAAGAAAGAAAGTAATTCTCATTCACAGTGTTGATAGATACAAAAGAATGTACTGCACTGAGTTGTGCCGCTACTGACAATTCTTTAAATTTCTTAGTTGCAACATAATAGGATCTAGTTTAAGAAGAAATAGGGAGGAGAAGGGGAAAAAGGAAAAGAGAGAAGGGGGTGGGTGAAGGTTTCCTTAAGAGCTCATCTTGGACATGGCTTATTGGAAATGGTTCAAATCTGGCTTTGGGAAATTTATTCTTTGATCTATACCTTCAGGTCTGAGTTACATACATGCATTGATTTGGGAGTGTGGTGATACAGTATAACAATTAGAATTCACATGCAAAAAATTAAAAAGAACATAAAAGAAATAGCATGACATTCAAGGGTTAAATAATGCTGTAGGCATGTGCTATCTTGTTGTACTTAGGTGCTATTATTTTGTTTAGTTAAGAATGTATTTTGCTGAGGCATTGTGAGGGTTCTTTTCCCTCTCACTTTTGTAATTCATAGATTATAATAGGTATAGAAGTATAGTCTATTTAACCATTGGGAATTTTGAGGGAGTTAATGTTTGGAAAAGTGGTAATTTAAATAATTGATTTGGCCTTAAAATAATTATTCAATCTGAATGCTCATATCATGTTGGAGAGGCGTGCGTAATTGGTGTTGGAAAATCATTTGAACTAGATGTGTTCCGCTAATAAAATTTAGTTAGCAAGGCTTGAAAGCTGCTAATGTGAATTAGCCACTCGAGGAACTTTCTGAAGTTCTGAAAAATTGGCAATGAGGATCTGTGGGTATCAGATAGTCAATCTTAGAAGCATCAGGGACTCACAAAACTGGAGTAACAAATTGCTCTCTTTCTAATGTGTGGAGCATAGAACATAGAAAGAAGAAAACACATCAAGGTTAACGATTAGTAGGTTGTCTGCTTCCCGCACCCCCCATGCCCCAACTGAAAAAATAGATAAAATAACATAAGATTGGGCAGTTTTGGAAGTAAGAAATAATGGTTGATTTAGATTGTTAGGATGCCAAAAAATAATTGTTGCTTCCATGATTCGATGCATTTGCAAGGACTAGTTTGCTTGCAAGTGTTGCTTCCCATTATATTCGAGAATTAATGTCATACAGACTAGGCAAACTGGTGTTTGTGGTTTCTCAGTATCAGGTGTTTCCTGTTTGTGATCCTCAGCCTTGCAAATGTTTTAGTGTGGGCATAACATTGTTGGACTGATTTTCTTCTTCCATCAATCAATCTGAAGCTTTAGCTATGCAGCTTTGTGTTATGAATTATTGTTAGTTCTTAATAATATCAATATGATCTGTGTGTGGATTGTATCAGCCTTGGGAATCAGAAGAAATAACTTAATTTTGGAGATTACTGGTCTATTTTCGAATTTTTACTTTTATGCTTGAGTGTTCCGTTTCTGCTTTGCTCCTATTGAATAATTCTCTGATTTTTAGTGACATTCTTCTTCGGTTCTATGTTTGCCTTTGGTAGCATATCATCAGCTTGGGCAGTGTGTTGGTTTAGGTATCTGGTCCATTTTAGTAGGTGTAGACTGTTTTATCATTCTCTTTTATGTTCACCTTGCTATTCATGCAGAGAGATGATTCAGCATCGGCCATATACACAAAAGGTGGATGTGTATAGCTTTGGAATTGTGCTTTGGGAGCTCATTACAGGTTTGCTTCCCTTCCAGAACATGACAGCAGTGCAGGCTGCATTTGCTGTGGTGAACAAGGGCGTAAGGCCTGTCGTCCCAACTGATTGTCTACCTGTATTGAGTGAGATCATGGCTCGCTGCTGGGACACCAACCCTGAAGTGCGTCCTCCTTTCACTGAGATTGTGAGGATGCTTGAGAATGCTGAAACTGAGATCATGACTACTGTGCGCAAGGCACGCTTCAGATGCTGCATGACCCAACCCATGACAGTTGACTGATCCAAAATATAAAAGAGAAAAACAGGTGCTAAAGATAATACAAATGAGACCTGAAAAATATAAAATGAAGCAGTATGGACTTATATGTTTGTGTATGTATTAGTTTTTTTTTTTTTTTTTTGGGTACTTTTTTTAAAGATAGTGAGAAGTTAACCATTTAGACTGCTGGTTTATGGATTTTGGGTTGTCAATTGTAATAGAGCAGCAATGTTGAAGGCCATTTTCTAGTTCCAAGTAGTTGTGTGAGCATTTATCTTTCTTGCCTTTGTAGCTAAATACATGGGACCTACCGCCGCATGTTGTTGTTCATTGTTCTTGTTTACATGTAACAAATGCAGGTTCTGCGTATGGATTAATATTACCTCTTCTCAAAAAATTGGACCAAAAAAAAAAGTCTCTTGGCTATTACCTCTGTTCTAATAAATGTCCAAAGAAGTTGTGGTGAATTAGTCACAATGGAGTTGGATTAGGGATAATCTCCTTCTGTAATAGATTCTCACTGGATTGTAATGGAATGCGATGAAATCATATAAGAAATGAGAAAAATGAGAAATGTGATAGAATGTGATAGCCTTTCTAAATTTTGTTGTTAAATATTAAAATTTGTTTTTCTAACTAAACACAATTACATAACATTAGAAAGGCAATTAGCTCAAATAATAAAAGAGAATAAAATTGATATCAAATTAATCATATTGACTACTATGAAAAGGAGATACAAGGACTTCCATGAAAAATATTAGAAGTAACTACAATGAGAAATAAAAAACAGAAGAGAATCATTACCGGCCGGCGATAAAAGGTGCTCGATGGTCCAAACAGTTGAAATTCAAGAAGACAAGGATGCCAAGAAGGAATCTCTTCTCAGAGATATTTAGAAGTATAACTGTAAAAGAATAAGAATGTGAAATTAATTAAATTCCTATAAAAACAAAAAATTTAAATTAAACAATATAAAACACAAAATTGGGTTAAAAAAAAACAGGAAAAAAAGGAGAGAGCGCGCTCAGGTAGAGGCGTGATCAAATTCCACACCGGCATTGCAGGACACGTGTATAAGAGGAAGAGCGAGTGCTTTGCTGATTTTATAGTCGCGAGTAACACTGGCAACGGTCACATTAAAAAACGAGGCATTGCAAAGTGAAGGGAACGAGTAGGGAAGACCGCTCTCATCTTCGTCTTCACTGGATTTTTGGGCTTCAATTTCAAATAATTACACAAACTATCAGGTAAATACTTCCATTTGATTTTCTGTACTGTAATGTGCTTTTGATTCGTTTAGCTGTGTTTATAAACTATTTTAACCCAAAAAAAAAAACGACTATTGTGATTTCGGTTCTTTCACCATTCTAATTATCTGATCTATATCTACAATATTTGTTAATTTGTTGCTCAGAAGTTGTCTTTCTTTTTGGTTTGCCCAGCCTTTTTGTGTTAGAAAATCTTAATTTTTCTGCCTTTAGTTTTAGAATTTTTTGTTGAGAAATTACCAAGTTGGAATGTATAAAATTATTAGTTTATCTATGATAATTGAACCGGCGGTTTAATATCAGAATTTACGTGTTCAATAACGGTGCACAGATGATGACGCAACTGTCGCTTCAAATGCGCCCAAAGCTTCTGGGATCTGGATAATTGCA
Source organism: Vernicia montana (assembly GCA_949750685.1). Classification (NCBI taxonomy): domain Eukaryota; kingdom Viridiplantae; phylum Streptophyta; class Magnoliopsida; order Malpighiales; family Euphorbiaceae; genus Vernicia; species Vernicia montana. The sequence continues at coordinate 9,098 of CATKHJ010302956.1, forward strand.
TCTTTTTAATTCCTTATTTATTGCTCAAGTATCACTCATTACCAAATTGGTTTATTTTGTTTCTTTGTTTGGTTCCTGCCTTCTATTCTATGGTTATTTCTAGGCTTCAATGCATTCAATATAGCTTTCTTCCAAGTCATGTTTATATGATCTAATCCCAAGCAATGCATTCAGTAGAGGTTTCTTAAATGTCAAGCTGATGTTCTATTCACCAACAAAGTTCGATAGTTCTCAATAATATTCATTGCCATGATTGCTGTAAATAGTTCAGAAACTGGTGTGACTAATCCTTATATGTCAAGTTGTTTCATTCTACGAGGTCCTTGAAGATTCTGGATTAAAATGTATTGACTTTTATGAAGTGAGTGGGTCAAGGGGTCCAGTACTAATAAAAAGGAGTCATTGTAACGACAGCCAACGAGAACGTTAATGATCATTTTTCATTGTCATTTCATGTTAATTATGAATTACAAAGTTCTCATATGTGTTCTTTTAGGGCACATGCACAACAAACTTGGCACCATCAAATGAGCTTGAGGAGTTGCAGATAAAAATAATTCAGCATTTGTGGTTTTATTTGAGGAGCTTCTTTCATGATTGGGAAAATGGTGGAAGGGCCAAAATTTACTGGTCTTATAGGAGTAAATAGCGACAATGACAACAACTATTATGATTTCACCCAAGGCTTTTACCAAAAACTTGGTGAGGGTACAAACATGTCCGTTGACAGTTTACAAACAAGCAATGCCGGTGGCTCTGTCTCAATGTCAGTAGACAATAGTAGTGTGGGGTCCAATGATTCTCTAACTCACATTTTAAGCCACCCAGGTTTAAAACCTGTCCGTAACAACTACAGTGTCTCAGTAGGGCAGAGTGTGTTTCGTCCAGGAAAGGTCACCCATGCACTAAATGATGATGCACTAGCTCAAGCATTGATGGATAGTAGGTACCCAACTGAGGGATTGGAGAATTACGATGAATGGACAATTGATTTGAGAAAACTCAATATGGGGACAGCTTTTGCCCAAGGTGCTTTTGGAAAGTTATATAGAGGAACCTATAATGGAGAGGATGTTGCAATAAAGATACTGGAGAGGCCAGAGAATAGCCCGGAAAAGGCACAAGTGATGGAGCAGCAGTTTCAGCAGGAGGTCATGATGCTTGCAACACTAAAGCACCCTAACATTGTGCGGTTTATTGGTGCATGTCGTAAGCCCATGGTTTGGTGTATTGTGACAGAGTATGCAAAGGGAGGGTCAGTTCGGCAATTTCTGACTAGGAGGCAAAATCGGGCAGTGCCATTGAAATTGGCAGTTAAGCAGGCATTGGATGTTGCAAAGGGAATGGCATATGTCCACGGGCTTGGGTTCATACATCGGGATTTAAAGTCCGATAACCTTCTGATTTCTGCTGATAAGTCAATAAAAATTGCAGATTTTGGTGTCGCACGGATTGAGGTACAGACTGAGGGCATGACACCAGAAACAGGAACATACCGTTGGATGGCTCCGTAAGTCTCTAGATGCTTTCTGTACATTTTGTTTTATTTCTTCTGAGTTAACCTTTGTCTAGTATTTATGCTTCTTTGCAATGTTTTAATTTTCCCCCCTCTAATTCCTTATGATAATGTATGCACATTGCCATATTTTATTGTTCCTTTTTACTGTTTTATTAATATGTATATGCATGAAAGGTAGCAGTTATATATTCTTAAGGAAATTTAGATTTTCGCTTTTTCACATTATTGTTTGGAATATGTCACACAAATAAATGAATTTCACATGAGAGAGATTCTTGGAAAATTCTACCTCTTACCTTTTATTTGTATATATTTTCTGGAAGTACTAATTTGTATTTTCTCAGCCCTTTCCCCACTCCCACCCCCTCTTACTTGTGTTTTCTTTGGTTGGGGGTGGTTTGAGGATTAAGAGGGGAAGAAGAGAGAGTTGGGGGGAGGAGGGTCAACCCTTGTTTTATGTATGCCTTGCCTGTATATGGATGTGTGCTTTAACTTCATAAATTTGTGGGGAAATTGATGTGAAAATAGTTAACATTAGCTTTTTCCCCATAATATAATCTTGTAAATGAGAAAAGTAAATTCATTCATCCCATTTTTCTGCTATCCAAAAAAAAGGAGTGAATAATTTTCACCACTTCTATTATTTTATTTTTATCTTTTTCCTTTTTTTTTTCTTTAAACTTCCATCTTTATGTTCCCAAATATATAGTCAGTGATATCGTTTACTGTCTTAGAAGAATGGTAGTAGTCATGAAATCATCAGTGGAGTGTTGACAAAGGTGGATGGAAGGTTTTAAAAGATTGCTTCAAGAATAATTGAAATTTTGTGACATTATTGTTTGTAATGCTATCAACATCGTATGATTATATGGATACACACAATATTTTTTCCACCTCCTTAAAACACCTCCTCTCTAGCAGTGAGTATGGTGACCTGCTCTAGCTGAGGGATGAAATACCTTCACAAGTAACTTTGCCAGTTTGCCTTGTATACCTTGACAGTGGCACTAAAACTTGCATGTTATTCATGATATCATCCTATACGACACTGAGGTGGAAAACTTTGCATCAGAACCTTATAAGGAACTACACTTTTTACCTTTTTTTCCCAAACCTTAACCTAGGTTAACCTACAGCCTTTTGATTTTGTTTGCAACTCACAAATGAAAACAAATTTAACAGATTAATCTTCAGGGATTTTGTTCTGGAGCGAGATTTATTTGTGAGGAAATGGTCATTGTTTGACAGGGAGTTTCCTGCTTGCTAAACATGCTTGACCTTCTACATTTAAGCAGAAAATATTATGAACATGGATGTATGGAAAATATTATGAACATGTTCAAAGAACATAAAGTTGAGAACTTCTATAGCTTCTTTAGGTTTTATCCCTTCTTCACCTACCCATTTCTTTCCATTGCTCTTGGCTGCAGTGTGCAATTACAAACTTAAAATTTATGGTTTTCATTCAAACCTGTTAATGGTACATCATAATTTGTTAAAATAAGGTAAAATTTCTAAATCATTGTGTAGATTTGTTCTTCTGACAGTCATTGTTGCTCTAAGAAACCATTAGCCTGTCTGCTTTTAAATTAAATGAATACTGCCATCATTATAATACATACAGATGCATGGGTATGTTTGTATATTATAATACTCTTTCTATGTCTACTCTTTCTTCTGTTCAGGAATTTAATAGTTCCTATGGAATTTTTGGACAAACAGGGAAAGCAATTGCAAAATATACAGATACTTTCTAAAACTTTGCAACCCCAAACTCTTAATGCCTAAAAAAGTACAATTTAGCATTTTATTGTCTCCTTAATCATTTGGGAATTCTGTGGCCTCCACATACTACCAGGGGTTTCTTGATGCGGGAAAAATCCCTCACGCATAATTTCTGCTGGAATATTTTCTGAAGAGAGTGAAGCAATTAGACTTGGGGTTTTGAAACCTGGAGTGGGATAGCTGGTTGGACTGCAAAACCCAAAAACTAACAGTAGGGTTGGTTCGGTGTAGTTAAAAACCTTTTTTTTTTCCTTATTCGATGTGCCAAAACCTGGTTGAACTGGCTTGTTAACTGGTGAGCTGAGGTAATTTGTTTAATAAATCATTTGACCAATTTTCAATTACAGTTTGCAAATAGGAACAAAAAATAATTGATTATAAATCACCAATAATAAAATGATTAGAAAACAGTGTAAATCATAATATTTTAAGTTTTTCTTTTTTATCACAATCATTCATATCATAGAACAATTTTTGAAAAATAAAAGAAGTTACTGAAATTACATACAATTTAAAGGATTGAAAATCAAAATATTATTTGCTAGATTAAGTTTACCATATAAGGTTAGAAAGTGTCCAAATTTGAATTCTTTTTACTAATTTTAAGGTATAAAATTAACCCAAATTTCTTAATTTTTTTGACAATTTAGAGGGATCAAGGTAGTAAAAATCCCTTAAAAAATATGTACATCTAAATTCTAATTTCCCCTCAAGTTGAGTGGGGTGATTGACCTTAATTTCATATAGCTTCAGAAATCCAGGCTGGTTGAACCAACAGAACATGGCAGGTTATCTAGGTGCCATAAATAATGTCTTCAACTAGAAAAGAAAATTCAAGGCATCTTGCAATGCTCAAGGATCTAACCGGAGTGCTAATCATTCCACTGCTTCTGCATTCCATCTGGCCAACATTCTGTTTATGATTTATGATAAAGTTTATTCATTTCAATATGCTTTGTATAGTATTTTATATACATTTAATTCATTTCTAGTTCAGCACCTGTTGAACTATGAACCCTGGATTTGTTTTGGACATCAAGGGTTGCTCTAAATAATTCATTAACCATTATTTAGATTAATGATTGGCTGGTTGTTGTAAGTTTTGTCCCCCAGAACCAAACAAAACAACATAAGGGGCCTTTTGGAAGTCAGAAATAATGGTTGATTTAGATTGCTGGGATGCCAAAAATTAATTGCTGCTTCCATGACTTGTTAATTGGAAAGGGCTTGTTTGTTTGCAAGTGCTGCTGTTTCCAGTTATATTTGTTGCTTCAAGCTGTATTTTAGAGGAATTTGCCTAAATTGAACGTACAGTAAATTTTTGTTAAGTATTATAACTGTAGTAATGTTATACAGACTAGGCAAAATGGTGTTCTATAGGCAAAAAGTTGTTTGTGATCCTCAAGCCTTGGAAATGTCTTAGTGTGGGCATAACATTGTTTTGTTGATTTGCTTCCATCAATCAATCTAAAAGCTTTACCTTTGCAGCTTTTTCTGTTTTGAATGATTGCTAGTTCTTCATAATAATTCAAATGATCTATGTGTGGATTGAATCAGCTTTGCAAAAATTTGTACTGTTGCTTATTCCCTTTCTGCTTTGCTAATTGATGTCTAATAATTCATTTTGATTTCTAGTGAAGTTTCTCCTTCGTTCTGTTTTGCCTTTGGTAGCATATCAACTTGGCAGTTTGGGCACTGTGTTGGTTTAGGTATTAGTGGCTGGTCCATTTGGTGGGTATAGACTGTATTATAACCACTCTCTTTTATGGGCACCTTGTCATTCATGCAGAGAGATGATTCAGCATAGGCCCTATACACAGAAGGTGGATGTGTATAGCTTTGGGATTGTGCTTTGGGAGCTCATAACAGGTTTGCTTCCCTTCCAGAACATGACAGCAGTGCAGGCTGCATTTGCTGTGGTGAACAAGGGCGTAAGGCCAGTTGTCCCAAATGATTGTCTACCTGTACTGAGTGAGATCATGACTCACTGCTGGGACACTGACCCTGAAGTGCGTCCTCCTTTCACTGAGATTGTGAGGATGCTTGAGAATGCTGAAACTGAGATAATGACTACTGTGCGCAAGGCACGCTTCAGATGCTGCATGACCCAACCTATGACAGTTGACTGATCCAGAATATAAGAGTAAAAAACAGATGGTAAAGATGATACAAATGAGGCATGAAAGTATAAAATCAAGCAGTATGAACTTGTATGTTGTGTATGTATTAGCTTTTGTTTTTTATTTTTTATTTTATTTTTTGTCCTTAAGTTTTTAAAGTTAGGAAGAAGTTTAACCATTTAGACTGCTGGCTTCTGGTTTTTGGGTTGTCAATTGTAATGGAGTAGCAATGTCAAAGGCCGATTTCTACTTTACGGTAGTTGTGGGAGCATTTAATCTTTCTTACCTCTGTAGCTAAATATATGGGACCTGCCGTCTACATTGTTGTTGACTGTTGTTGTTTACATGTAACAAATGCAGGTTCTGTACATGGATAAATATTGCCACTTTTTCTCGGAAGAAAGAAGAAAAAATTTGGTTCTGATTCTTTTGTGTTTTAATAAATGCCCAATCGGGCTGGGGATGATTCTCTCTGGTTTCTGGTTTTTGGATTGTTGTTGATCTTCACTTCCATTTAAATGATTTTAAATTAAATAATCTGCCCTTGGTAATTTGAAGACGTGATTTGTTATACATCTTCTGATTTAAGGTATTTCTACATGTTACATAGAATGTCATGTATGCTTGTATGGATTTTTACTGATAATTTAATACGGAGTATACATAATTACATATTATATATGAAAAATCAATGAAAAAAAGTTGGTGGGTATATATATATATATATGCGGTCTAGCTAGAACCATTAATTACCCATTTACTTGGATATTAGTGATACAAGATTACAAATTGTATTATATTTATTCATTGAGATTTCAATCACAACATGTACGTAGATGAGATAAACACATTAAAAGCATATATATTAACTTAATTTGATTTGATGGAGTGAAATATTTAGAGAATACAGAGAATAAAAACTCTACCACGTAGGCTAATGCAGAAGAAAGGAATAATTAGGAATAGTAAGAAAGAAAAGAAAAGAAAAGCGTGTAATTATTAATTAAATGACGAAATTAATCATAAATTAGGGATTATGAGGACGGAGGCGAATGGGAAGGCCTTTAGCAGGGATTGGAAGAGGATCGACAATAATATTCTCTTGAGGAAGCAGCTTCTCCCATTTGAATTTTTTGACCACGTTGTGCATGAAAACCAGAATTTCCAATCTAGCATATTCTTTGCCAGGGCACATCCTTGGTCCTCCTCCAAATGGAACGAACGTGTAAGGTGCTGGTCCTTTCCCATCAAACCTTGATGGCTCGAATTTTTCTGGCTCTGGGAAACATTCTGGGTTTCTGTGTGTGGAATTTGCACTCCAGTAAAGCTGCATATATTATATATGTGTTAATTAATTAAAATTATTTTTTTTAATTATATATTTAAAAATAATAATAATAATAATAAGTATATAGCTATACCTTCCATCCTTTAGGTATCGTAAAATCAGCGTAGGTGAAATCGGTCATGGCCTCTCGAAAGGCTCCTTGCAGCGGGGGAGCAAGTCTCATTACTTCACATGCTACGTTCCATGAATATCTCATCTTTTGTATGTCTTCCCAATTCAACAGCTCTCCTTCTGCTTTTGCTTTCGCAATTTCCATTTGTTCTGCATGCATGCGCCCATCCATCGTATTAATTATTTACACTACAATTAATATATAAATAAATGTATATATATATATATATATAATATGTAATTACCCTCGAAAACCTTTTCGTAGACGTGAGGCATCTCCGCTAGATACTTGACCACAAAAGTGATAGCAGCACTGGCTGTGTCGTGGCCTCCAATAAGCAAACCAAGAATCTTATCAGCTATTTCCATTTCATTCATGAACTGCCCCTCTTCATCTGCTGTGGTTAGCATGTGAGACAATATATCTCGTGTTTGGTTTACTTTATTCTCCGCTATATCTATCTTTCTTTGCTTTATTATCTTTACCAGCTCCTTTCTCACCAAATTCGACGCCTTGATCCCTCGGTTGAACGATGTTCCTGGTAAATTTATCGGTATTGCTATAATCGCTGAGGCCAAAACCTCAAACGGCTTTGCCAACTTCTCCACTTGCTCTCTATCTTCCATGCTTACAAACAGTCGACAAGCTAGCGAAAATGTGTACATCTTTGCTAGAGGGAAAACAGTTACTTGTTCTTTGTTATCCCAATCCAATTCGAAATGCCTTTGTGCAATCACGTCCATTATACCAATGTATCTTTGAAGTGCTTCTGGCTTGAGAAATTGCGGCAGAAGCTTCCTCATTCTCTTGGATTCCTCCTGCGAAGATCTTTGTTGAGAGGAAGGAAAGATTTTATCCACCGAGCTAGGCCACCATGCAGTTACCAGTTTGTTCTCGTTGGAGAACAAGAACTTGTTCCCTGCCGCCCCACAAAACACTACTGCTGGTTCCAAGAACAAGGATGTCTTGAACACCTTGTTGGAGAACTTTGCTATTCTATCAAATATGAACTTCTCAGGCTCTCCTCTTCGTCCAGTGCTCAGGAATTCTATGCTTTCACCGATGACTGGCCAACCGGTATTGCCTGGAGGGAGATTCTTAATGCCCAAGGTAGTGGAATATTTGTATTTGTAAATTATGATTGAAAGAGTGAGGAGGAGGATGGCAAAGGGAATAACAATAATGTCCATGATGGATATTGGATGGATGGATCGATCTTCCGTTTAATTAATTGTAAGATAGATCTGTTTCTAATTTAAGTTTTAACTGATCACTCAGAAATTAGAGGAGCTTTTGGTGGGTGCAAATTTGGGTCAATGCCATTTGGTTTATATAGGCCTTTACTAAGTAAAAGAGTGCCAAACTTATATTGCAATACTAACTAAGAGTTAAGTAGTGGCATCTAATTAATTAATCTATCTACTACTTTACTATATACTAAAGACATTGACAGGTTAAGGTTGACACCTTGAAAAATATATTTTCATTTGTTTATCTACAAAATAAAATTTTCAATTAAAATATATATATATATACTAAATCAATAGACACTGAAAAATATATCATAATCTATAACTAAATAAAATTTTCAAAATAAAAAAAAAGTAAATCCTATTTTATAGATAATTACTATCTAAATCAATTAAAATATTATAATATAAAATAAAATAAATCCCTTTTTTTTTTTTTGGACAAAGCCAGCTGACCATGGAAATTCATTACTAGATTAAGCAGCATGATGTGGACAAAGCCGGCTCAAATGCTTATTATTGATTCCACAGATTAAATTATGGATTAGTCCGTCAAATATTGATTCTATTCTATCGGTGCTGTGGTTTATCGAAACAACCAAAATACAAGCTCCTATATATTCTTAATTTCCTTTTTAATCATTTTCTTTTACTTATTTCTATTAGTACATTATCATATACCATTTTTTGACTACTACAATACCTAACCAATTCTTAATTTGATTGTTGACTTCACCACTTACTGTCGTATGCAATGTTATAATTAATGGAATTGAACACATACCCCATGTTTGACATTAATTCATGCATGTAATAATATTATATATCCTTAAAATACAATACTATTACAAAGACCATTTTTTTTTTTAATTAAGAAGATTCTGGTGAATTAATTAAGGTATATTAAGATCTCTATATAGCCCTAAATAGTTGCCTAAAAGTTAAAATCATATTTGATATATATATATATATATATATATATATATATATATATATAATGAAAGAAAATTAGGAAATTAAATTCCAATATCCACACAAGCAAGGTAGTTAAATAAATCTCTGTTATTATTATTTTCAACATTAATTCTGTTAAAACTCACATATATACTCCTATATTCAGTACTCGATCGTGATCTCAACCTAAAACTTTAAATTAAAGCTTTTATATTTTATTTAATTATTATTTATATGGTGGTTCTTGAGAATGGGTCTTCAGCTGAAATAAATCTCATTTGAACAAACAAATCAAGGAATCAAAACTTCGGCAAATTATATAAAATGGTTTTACACGTTTTGTTGTTTTTCAAAAGGAATTTAGTGGAGCCTCGTTTACTGCCATTAAGGAACATGTGAGGTCAGTGGATAATTCAATTGGCAATGCTTAATAGAATAATAGTCTATAGCAAGACTAGTGATGAGGGGATAAAAATAGCCCTCATACCAAATGGATTCAAAATGGATAAAAGCCTATAAAGTCAATCCAACATTCAGCCAGAGTCCAAATCCATTGAAGAAGCTCATCTAAATCAAGTCTAGGAGAAGGGCCTCTCACACCTGTCCATCCAGAGGATTTCGCCTTCGCCCTTCGGTTTAAAATCTTTTTGGTTACAGGTAGAAAGGAGATTCCAACTTCACACTTCATTCAAGTCGAGTCCTTTTACTTTTTATTTTTATAATTGTTGCAAATTGCATTATGGCATTTTACCTGTTTGGTTCCTCTATATTTGTTATTTTTCTTTCCATTTATTTAAGTCTTTTGCTGCTCTATTTAGTCGTCTGCGAATGAACGTCCATCCATAACAATAAATAGAACAGTAAGGAATCTCTTCAGCCTTCTACTCTGCAGTCTCTGATTCAACTGATTATTGCACCCATTGGTCCAATACTTACAAGTAACATTCTACTAAATCAAAACTCGCAAGTTGTAACTCACATAATATAAATCAAATTAATAAAGTTGGCCGCTCCTACAAATCCAAGTTGCCATTTACAGAGTCACAAAATTTAATTAATGATGGGAGGAAAGCAGTTGCTCTGGTACTCCATTTTTCCACTTACAACTAATTGGTGATACATATCAGGAGATTTTACCTGGTACCCGCTCTCGCACTCATGGATGAATGGTAGTTGGTGCTTCGCTGTTTCCTATAAGATGTGTACACGTCATCATATTGGCTTGCCTCATTAGGGTCAGCTGTTGCTCCAAGCCCCAATCTTCCTGAACTAGTGGATCCTGGTTTCCGCTCCACACTTCCATCGGCATAAGCCCCAGTCTCTGGGTCAACCTGTAAGTTAGGGGGTGGAGGGATGCAAGCTCCTCCTTTACGAATGGGAGGATCTCTCTCATACTCATCATCCTCATCTTTAGAATGGGACTTTATTGATCCCTCAAATGGGTTAACCTCTCCAATATCTTTAAAGAATTTTGACACTCTCTCTAGAACTTCTGATGGAGATACACTGGATGGAGGTATAACCGTTGGGATGTCCAACGGACTCAATGGAGAGTATGGCACCCCACTGCCAATCTGCATCTTTTTTACCATCCCGGGAATAAGACCAGGTGGGAACAAGGGGCACGGCAGCAATTTTTCACCAACATTAGTGGGAGGTGCTTGCAGTGAATGTGGTCCAGGCTGTTGATTGGTCGGTTGAACAGAAGAATTTATCGGCAGGGACCCTGGAAAAGCACTTGCAGGAACTGCATTCACCATAAACTGCTGGTTTCCTAAGGATGGTGGAATGGCTAGGGGCAATTGTTTATCAGGATGCTCATGATCTGGAGCATGCCTATCAGGCTGCCATTGTGCAGCATGGTTTGTTGGTTGCTGTGTAAAGCCTGCATGATAGAAAATTACGTTAAATTTTTGGAAAAAAAGAATCCGAAGACACGTGTTTAAGCCAAATAGTTCAAACACCGAAAATTTAATCTCAAGCCATTTGCAGTCAGTACAGCTATTTGCTTGCATCAATTCATGAAGAGTGGAAGAAATTACCTGCAGAAGTTGAAGAATCCAATGAAGCAGCAGATAATTCTTTTGGAGGCCCTGAAAAAGAAATTGCTGGTGGTCCACCAACCATCTCTACTTCAAGTGCATAAATAGTATCTTGATCATAAACCTCCTTGGAAACCCAGAACTGTAGAATTTTCTGTAATCGTGGCTGATTTTCATCCTTATTTTGAGGGTTGTGATACACCCTTGCAAGCATGGAACCTAGAACTGGTTTAAATGCAAGGGCCTCATTATCAAGGTCATGGGGTTTGACCCTCCTCTGCAAACTGCAGGATATGAACAGCAAAGACAAAGTGGTCATGGAAGATTGAAATCCCATAATCGAAGCTACATGCTTGTCAATGTACATAATGCACATCAGAGGCAGTAAAATTCAAAGGGCAGAAGCCAAATGAAATCTATAGGTGTTTACATCAAACACCAAGCACTGCTAGCTAGCTTCATACTAAACAAATAAAAACTTCCTTTCTTTATTTCAATCCATCTTTGATACTAATCCAACAATTAGGTTCATGATTGATATGTAATGATATAATTCGTAAAAGTAGAAGTGGCAATAGTAACTCAGAATCAGAAATAAGCATAACAATGTCCTAATCTCACCTTCATCTAACTGGTGCAAGATTGCAAGTGTTGCCAGAAATCAAACATACCTAGTAATTTGTGATATGGATTGCAAGATATGGATCATTGACCGTTAGCAACTTGGAATGCCAAAATCAATATTCCAGCATGCCAACGACCTAGGGCAAAGAAGCAAACATTTTTTTTTCCTACACAAACTTTGAATTTTGGGATTTGGACGATTATTGATAGTATTGAAATTGTTAGTGCAGCATTGAAAATCTAAACTAAATATTATACTCATATGATATTGAAAATCTTTGTGATTATTTTTATTTCACTACAGTATGGTACTATGGTGCTTTGCCTATATACTGTTATGTTTTACATTCAGGATAACTGTATTTGCTTCCACCCACACTTCATGAAGACAGTTCCACATTCCCCTTTTATTTCAAGTACCCCCAAAAAGCTAATATAAGCATTCTTAGGAACAAAAGGCAATTGAGGTGATATTTGGCGACGAAACTTCACCTCAAACTTCTTTTTTTTTGAACAATTCTCCTTAAACTTGATGTATAATAGATTGGAAGGTCCTTGCAGAAGCTTACAGTACTATAGAAACCCAAATCTAAGAACATCCTACTGTAAAGATATGTTCATGCACAATGAGGAAAGAATGAAAACATATTGAGTCTATCATGAGAATGATGAAACTTGTGAGAAAGGTATCAGGGCTATGAGATAAGAAAAAAAAAATGAAGAAATATATGATTAAAACCATTGTAGCTGACAATTTAGTTTGGTTTAAGAAGGAGAAATCAGGGTTTGATGTACAAAGAGAGCAACTAGTGCAGTTAGAAATGTACCTGTCAAAAAGGATATCATTAGCAAGATAAATAATATGCAGTTGCCTCTCAGAATCATCTAAAGCAAAAACCCTGTCCCTTAGCGCCTCAGCCAGAGCCGGTGCAAAGGGAGACCGCTGCATGAACCAAGTTTTGGCACCTTTAATAGACTCCTTGGTACCATTGAGACTGTTAAGCACATTATTCAGCTCCATTGCAACATCAGGAGGGAGAGGACCAGAAAGACCTTTGAAGGACTTGGTTGACTGATCAAAATCTAGTCGACCATGAGCACCAAAGGGCTGTGAATGCTGATGGTGATGCTGCTGTGGATCATAGAAAGGAGGAAAAGGAGGTTGGTGCATTGGAGGAGCACCCACCATCGATGCGGAGGGCCCAACAGCAGGACTTATCATTGGGTTTGGCAGAGGATGCATCATTGGCAAAGAAGTAGGTGGGAAAGGAGGGTTGAAGGGCCCACCTGGGGGATGTGTAGATAACCAAAGCTTGTAACGATAGTAGTTATGACCCTCACCCCCAAAGAGGAAACTATAAGCAGGATTATCCTGCTGCTTTTCACGGATCATGACTTCAAATTCAGGGCCATTTTTGGTGGCATACTCAACAAGTTTGTCGATACGTTTTTGGAGATCAGGATCAGATGGAGGAGGAGCTGGAGGTGGAGCTGAGTCAAACGGGCCATGGAAAGGAGAAGGATAGAGATGAGGGGGTAAATGGGGAGGGAAAGGAGGGGGAGGATGCTGTTGATGAAGAAGGTGAGGATGGGGAGGAGGGTGAGGCTGCTGCTGCTGCTGCTGCAAGTGGTGAGGGTAAGGGAACTGTTGCATGGAAGGATGGGGAGACATAAATGGAGGTGGTGGAAACTGCTGATGTTGATGTTGAGGATGAAACCCAAACTGTTGCTGCTGTGGTTGCATATTGGCACTTTGTCGTTGTTGCTGCTGCGCAAATGCTAGAGCAGAAGAAGCTGCTGCTGCTGCATAATCATGAGCTTGTCGGTCCATCAACCTAATATGATATATCCAACTGTCATCATCATTTCACAAATACCTTAATGGAGTATGATAAGATTTTTATCCTAGCCCAATGTCTATTCAAGAGTTTATCATTAACCTGAAAATTAGAAGAAGAACGAAATAAAATAAAATTATAGTCAATTTCCAACTCTTAACAAGTTTCAATTGGGCTGTTTTCTGACATGTGCAATATAAAGGAAAGCAAAAGCTGAACACAAGTAGTATAATTTCAATTAAGAAGCAGATTTTGAAGTTTTAGAATTTAATAAACAGGAATAAGAATACATAATCAGATAAGCTAAGGAAAGAGTTTGCTTGGCTATTGACAGGTAAATCAAATTAGCATAGCCCTAGAAGACATATCCCAACTAATTCTTAAAGCTATAATTTTGGCTAACAAAAAATACTCAACCTCAAGGGGAAAAAATTAAAAAGCAAACACTGACAATCGTAATCGAATATAAAAGCTAAAATTGACGAAATTAACAGAAATAAATATAATTTAACGTAATGCGTAAATCTAAAAATAAAATATTGTAGCTTTGGTTAAATAGAAAAAAGTAATAAAGATCTTCTCCTACCTTCGGAGTCGGATGGAATTAGAAGCTAAGAGTCGCTTCAATTGGTAAAGCTAAGCGATGCCTCTGTTTTCAAACATGAATAAGAAAAATAGGAAAACCGTTTCTCAGAGATTTCAAGACGCCGTCGGCTTATTTTTTTAGATCCAACGGCAGCGTTTCAGATGTTTCTTTATTCTTTTTATTTATTTAATTTTATGTTAACTTCACCCAAAATTAAATTTCAATAACAAATTAACAATACTAATAAATAAATAAATAAATTTCAGTGTTGGGCTTGGGTTGGCCTAATATCAACCCGACCCATTTAACCCACACAATTGATAATCCTTAGCAAAAACCCCCCCCAAAAACTTCCTTGCTATTGCTAAACCCTCTCGCAGTCTTCATTCACTGTCTGTTACTAAGCTCTCCATCTCTTCCAAATCATACCAAATAGGGTTTTTCGGAGAAACACATTGAAGACCAAATGAATGAGAGGCTGATGCAGAGGAGTTTTTTATTCGTTTCCGCTCGCCCCTCCTCCTCCTTCCGTCAAACTTGTTCTTCAGCTCTGTGTCTTCGTCCCTTCATGGCCAAGGTGCCTTTTACTCTCTCACCGAGCACACACATTACATCAATTTTATTCCCTCTTTAATCCTACTTATTTTATTGCCGATCGCAGAATTGGATATGACACATGTTATAAATTTCACTCCCTTTTTACTTTCTCAGCTGTTTTTCATTTATTTGCTTAAAATTCATTGCCTTGGTGTGACAGTTGCAGTGCCGGCCACTTCAGAATTATTCAACCTTTCGCTTGCCTTCTTCTTCTTTGCATAACTTCAGAAAATGCTCTCAGCTTCTACTGAAGAAACCCACTGTGTCATCCATGATTTCTATCAACCATTCGAAGCTTCCACAAACCTTCGCTGCTGCTGCCTCTATGAGTGTTTCAGCTGCTCACTCTGGTGGTTTTAATTGCCCAGCTTCTTTGAATATCACAAGTTATTTGTCTTTGAACAAGGTTAACGCTTGGAGCTCACATGATTGTGTAGCTTTCTCCAAGCGCCATTTTTCTCAAGCCCCTGGGGTTAAGAATCGGAATCAAAATGTTGGTGGGTTTAGCAAATATTGGAAGCAAGCAAAGCCTTTGACTGCTCATGTCAAAAAGAAAGCAACTAATTCTTGTGTTTCATCCTCCAATGATGTCAATGCCACGCCATCGACTGAAGAGATGGTTGGTGATGTGAAGTTGGGCTCCTCTGTTTCAACTTCTCCTGTAATCAATAATAACCCAAACTCCAAAGTCGGGGGAAGAAAGAAGAAGCAAACCAGTACCAAAACAAAAAAGAAACTACCTTCTACCATCATTGCCTCAGATGAAGCTGCTGTCACTGAAGCTTCTCAAAGTTCTTCTGAAGCAAAGAGTTCTATTGCCAGTAAAAGTAGTCAGAGTTCGGCTGAGGTTTTAGAGCTTTGCATCTATTACTTTGTAGATAATCATTATTTACTTCTTTATTCAACTGCAACATTTTAACTAACGTTCCAGTGTTTTTCAGAAAAAATCAACTGTGAAGATGTCCAAGGAATTGCTTGATGGTTCTGCATCAACAACAAAGCAGTCCAAAAAGAAAGGTAGAAACCCTAGTGGGAAGGGTAAATCTGTGAAAACCATTAATGAATCAACAGAGAAACAAAAACCTCAGGCAATGGGAAAACTGAAACCTTTTATACAAGGGGCACTAAAGCAACTATATCCTCCCACTGGAAAATCTGTTGTGGTGGTTGAGTCCATTACAAAGGCGAGGGTTATTCAGGGTTACCTCGGTAATATGTTTGAAGTTTTGCCTAGCTATGGCCATGTGAGAGACTTGGCTGCAAGGTCTGGATCTGTGCGGCCTAATGATGACTTCAGCATGGTATGGGAGGTTCCTTCTGCTGCCTGGACTCATCTTAAAAGCATCAAGGTCGCACTAAGCGGGTACAGTCATTTACTTAAGTCATTCATCATTAACAATGTTTAAGAGGGTGTAAATTGGGTTGGAAAGAAAATACTGTTTTCTTCTTATCCATTTCACTCTGAGAGGGAAAGTTTTGGTTGCCATTCCAACCATCATATTTAAGTTTTACAAATGTGCTTTCTGCAGCTAATACAATGTGACTTTTTATGGTAATACACTCTTTGCTATATGTTTCTAAATTCTCTAGTCCCTTTGCGTTGTTTATCAGAGCAGAAAATCTCATTCTTGCATCAGATCCTGATCGTGAAGGAGAGGCAATTGCTTGGCATATTATTGAGATGTTGCAACAACAGGATGCTATACATCAAGAGATTTCTGTGGCAAGAGTTGTTTTTCATGAAATAACTGAGGAATCCATAAAAAATGCTTTGCAAGCTCCAAGAGAAATTGATTTAAATTTGGTTCAGGCTTACCTTGCACGGCGTGCTCTTGATTATTTAATTGGATTCAATATTTCACCATTGCTATGGAGGAAATTACCAGGTTGCCAGTCAGCTGGGCGTGTCCAGTCTGCTGCATTATCTCTTATATGTGACCGGGAAATGGAAATTGATGAATTTAAGCCACAAGAGTATTGGACTATTGAGGTTGACTTGTACAAAAAAGAATCGCAGTCTTTGGTGCAAGCTCACTTGACATATTTCGATTCTAATAAGTTGAATCAACTTTCAATTAGCTCTCACACACAGGCTAAGGATATTGAAGAGAAGATAAACATTGCAAGTTTTCAAGTTGCTGACTTTAAAGAAAGCAAAATGAGAAGAAACCCTCCCACACCTTATATAACGTCCACACTTCAGCAGGATGCAGCAAACAAATTACATTTCTCTTCAATGTACACAATGAAGGTTTCAGAGCATTTATGCATTTCATTTCTTTATTTTGTATTATCATCATTTTCTTTAAACACTTGTCTATTTACACCTTTTTTTTTTGGCTCATTCAATGTATTATTAGGTACTCTTCATTTTTCTTCGACTGTCCTTTGACTGCCCAGAGCATAATTTCTGCTATCAGCTAGTATTTATGTCACATAACATGCCATTAGGATTAAATAGCATAATACTTTGGGTGGTCTATGAAGAGCTATAACAATTGCTCTTTATCTGATCCATTAGAGTTATTTCATTGCCCTTGTTTTTTCTTGTGCAAATTTACTTGGTCCATATTCTAGAGTATCATTGGTCCATATGCATAGGTGGTTCCCTGTATTTTTGGTTGAAAAAAGCAAGAGGTTATCCCTCTTCTGACAACGTATATAGTGCTAGAATTTATGGGGTGAACTTGATGTGACTTATCGATCAATTTGGGCATAAGAAAGAAACACTGACTTTTGTTGTTTAGCGATAGTGGTCAATGCTTAGACACAACAACAACAACTAAGCCTTAATCTCAAGCTAGTTGGGGTCGGCTACATGGACCTGTTTCTTCCATTTTGCTCATTTTTGAGTTATTTCTTTAGAAAGATTTAATGCTTATTATCATGTGATGCGTGGATAACATCTTATTATTACCGCTGTTTTTATCTAACTAGTAGCTTGGCCTCATGGTGAAGATTAAATCTTTTTGCCCCTCATTTTATATTTTTATGTTTTCTTGGTTTTCAATGATTATTATTTGTTTTCCATTGTACTTAGTATATTCATATGGATGCAGCTTGCACAAAAACTTTATGAAGGGGTTCAGTTATCAGATTGGAAGGCAATGGGTTTGATAACATACATCAGAACAGATGGACTACATGTGAGTATCATTTTGGCTTGATGGATATTCCCTGTTCAGCTTCCCTTGATGAGTTGTCTTGTGCTCTACAAGTGCTTGATGGCAGGAGACATGTTTCATAATTCGGTTGCCATGAATCTTTAGTTTCATCATTAATCATCTATATTTGGTAAATTGTTTTCCATGAAGCAGTTGTAACTGCATCCCTCTGTCTATACTATATGTTTGTTGGCAAGTAAAGTTGTTCATGGGCTTGGCTCAGCTTAGCTCAGCTGGCCTAAAAATTATTCAGGCTTGGTTGTAGAGCTTTTTTATTCAACCTTATCATCAAGCTTAGATATTATTTATGCTAAGCTTGGGAATGCTAGTTTCTCAAACCTTGACCTGCACAACATATAAATTATACATAAAAAATATATTTGTTTTCTTAGGCCAAGCTTGGATAAAGGTTGGACCAAATATTTGGCTTGTGCCAAGCTCAAGCCTAACTGAAAAATCCCAGCTCAAAATTAGTCTTGGCCCAATGTATGAACAAGTATATTAGCAAGTTAACATGCGATCACGTGCCTCGTGTGAAAAATGGATCTTAACATTTTTATTTGTGTCATGCTGGTATTTAAAAATTTTATGCACTCATATTGCATAAAAGTTACATTCTTCACTTTTTCACATAAGATAGCTCTAGTATTTTACTCTAGCCGAGAATGGGAAGTAAAAAAAATTGAGGCTAGGGTTTATAGAGTAAATGGCTCATATTTTGTTTTTTAGTTTTAATGATGGATTTATGTTCTTCACATTTTCACATAGGATAGCTCTAGTGCTTTACTCTAGGCAGGAATGGGAAGTACAAAATATTGAAGTTAGAGCTTATAGAGCAAATGGTCCATTATTTCTTTTGTAGTTTTAAAGATGGATTTATTGGTCCTAGCAGGGAAAATAACAAGGGCTTTGGAATTGTAATAGGTAATTTAAAAATGTTTGATTTGGTATGACCATTTAAAAATATAGGAAGACTAGCATAACGGGGTTATTCTAAAGTTCCAAATAGTATTCTATAAGTAAAAGTGGTTGTTTGTGGTTTTTGGTTGCGAGGCCAAATCCTTTTTTTTTTCTTATTCACGGGGAGACCAAAGGGTTTGAGCATTATAAGCTACACAATGGGGGATAACTCTCCCCCTTCGCAATTCTTGTGAAAACTCCCATCACGAACTCAAGATCCCCACTCTCCACACTCTTAAAGAAGACCAATAAAGCTAGGCCCTTTGCTCGGCCTAATCATTGATAATGGGCAAGATTAGGTTTTGAGATACAATTTTTTTGTTGTAGGAACATAGAGGAGTAAAAAAAAAAAAAAGAAAAGAAACATGTATTTGTGCATTTAAATGCTTGAGTGTAATAAATTGAATAGGAAGAGGATAGTTATCTTCTTATTCTAAAAAGTTTATATGCACAATTTTTTTTTAGTAGATGGCTAAATGTAGCAAGCTTACAATCCTTTTTTTTTTTTTTTTTTTTTTTTTAACTCTAGTTCCTTTCAATAGCTAAAAAGTCGCTGATATAAATATGAGAAATGGTTAATATAGATCATTAGTTTTAACTTTTGAGCGCAAAATTTTAACTAAAAGGCTAATGCTCACATTGCTTTGTTGGAGTGTCAATCAACTCTAATATCTTAGTTCTTGGTTGTATGAATTAGACTTGTGTTTCGAGTTGGGTTAGGCCCAATTGAACTTGGAATTTTCACTTGTTGACCTAGGCTTGACCCTGCCTAGAAGGTCGATCCTAGTTTATTGATCAAGTCTGGCGCATGTTCTATAAATATGTATAAACAAATAAAAATACAAGTAATTTTTATTGTGTTGGGCCTCAAATAAAGACATCCCAACTCTGCCCATTTCTGAGTTAGGGCTTGATCATCATTCATTGTTGTGTTTTTTTTTTATTTTTTTGAGAAAGTACAAAAAAATACCTTGAGGTTTGTCCCTTTTACACTTATGGTTTTGTGGGATTTTTTTTTGACAAAGAGGAGTCTGGGGTTTGTTCCGTTAATTCTTTAGGGTCCACAGTATTAACACCATTAATCAATACTAAAGTGGCATAATCAATGATGACGTGGTGCTGAAGTGGCACTTGTGGGCTCCATTTTTTTTATTTTTTTAGATAGCCACGTAGATAAAAAAAAATGGAGCCTACAAGTGACATATCAGCGCCACGTCATCATTGATTATGCCACATCTGCATTGATTAACGATGTTAGTGACATAAACTCCAAACTGCTAACGGAATAAATTTCAGATCCCTCCTTGTCAAAAAAAATTTCACAAACTCATAAATGTAAAAGGGTCAAACCATAGAGTACTTTTTTGTATTTTTCCTTTTTTTTTTGTCCAATATTACTAATTGGTTTTCAATTTTGTGTTTTTATTCACTTTTTAATTTTTAACACCCTTTTTTGGTTTTGCTCTCAGATTTCTAATGAAGCTGTCAAGGAAATACGTGCCTTGGTGACTGAAAGGTGACAAGCATAGGTTCCTGCTACTTTCTTATTTTGATTTTTAATATATTGATGTTTTGATTTTCTCTATTATCTTCTTGGAATTTTCTCTTGCTGTGGAATTTTTGTTTTCAATGACTTCAAGAGACCCTAATTGATTTGTTGTTTGCAAAGTGGCTCCAAAGTAACTTATTCTAGATTGATCTATTTTTGGTATTGCCATTGTCCTTTCACTATGTTATGGAGAGAAAGAGAGGGGAGGAGCTCTTGTGAATCTTTTCTTTATACAAACTCAAGATCAAGAACAATGGGAGTGTTTTCTCTTGTTATTTTTGTTTCCCTGTTCATTTTTTCTTGGGTTGTACTTTTTTGTTATGTCATTTCCAGTTGCTTATGAACAACACATACTTTTTTCAGGTATGGCCAAGATTTTGCATCTAGGAGCCCACGCAAATATTTTAAAAAAGTGAAGAATGCTCAGGAGGCCCATGAAGCAATTCGACCCACCAATGTTCGGATGTTACCATGTAAATCACATTTTTTGCAATCAACATGATGCATAACGTGATTTTTTTTAAATATGAATTTATGATGCAAATTTGTCATTTTTCACTGTACAACTGCCATAGCCAAATAACAGGGGAAGCTTTCTTATTGACTTGTAGCAATGCTTGTCAATGTACTTGATGAAGATTCCTTGAAGTTATACACTCTTATTTGGTCTCGAACAGTGGCATGCCAAATGGAACCTACTATCATTGAGCAGGTTAGAGTATAAATCTTAATTGGAATGGGCGGCTTCCCCCCAACCCTCTCTCATTAGCACAACTTCATGTGAATTCCATATCTCTTTGTTTAGTTTCTTATCATTATTCTTTGTCATTGAAATAATGTGTTTTTTCTGCTAATATAGTGATACTTTTGCAAATTTCTTGAGGTCATAAAAGAAAATCTCTTATTCCATGAAAAAATAAGAAAAAGTCCATAACGAGTCCTTTGTATATTACTTCTGGTGATAATGTCAAAACATCTTGATTGCATATTTGATGAATTAATATTGTTCCAAAGAAGCTGAAAGTAAGAATTAGATAAACACATATAAACAACAATGTTAGAGGTTTGACTTAAAATCTTATAAAAGATTTTTTCCCCAATTTATATGGGAGGAATAGGATAAGAGGATTATTTCCTATGTGGTGTAGGACTCCTATTGTAGGGGTTATTCCTAATTCAGGATCGAATGAAGACTATCTCTAACAAAAAGAAGCTTTATATTAGAGGTTCATTAGCTTTGGTCCAAATTTGGCTTTAACACATGTTCAATAGCACCCTTTGTGGTGTATTTGATGATGAAATAGTTAGTTTAGTTATCTGTACAGAAGAATAAGAGGGAGAATATTATAGTTAATATTTATATTGTGTGTATTAGTACAGGGATCAAGAATTGCGTGATGTATTAGTATGATTTGATTAATAGTGGATTTTTGTTTGTTTATTGGGGTGCAGTTGTAAACTTGTAATGAAAGAATGAATTACATATCTTGTTTGTTGTGATTTGTTTGATTTGTTTCTTGTGATTGTAATGCTTTCACGATCACAATAAGGTGGTTTTTGATCCACAAAAAATGGTAATTTAGGGTTTGCATCGCAACTGAATGTTACACAAGCAGCAATGATTTTGATATAATCTGTAGATGGTAAATGAATAAAATGGAGGCACCATTTGCCTGAGTATTCACCTTTGGCCCAATAACAATAGCAGTGAAAGTGTTTTCCTAGCTGCATCTCTCCTGACAGGATGCGTTGTAGGTGAGAATATGAAATGCAGGCTAGCAAAAATGCCAACGATTTTGTTTCTCCATTAATTTTCCCAATTTTTGCAACGTGTTGAATTAGAATTGCTGTCTTCTATACTTTTCCTAACACTCGTTTGATCCAACCAGATTCAAGTTGACATTGGGAATGCTGATGGGTCAGTTGCTCTCAGATGTGCATGCTCAGGAGTCGGGTTTCTTGGCTACCAGGCAGTTTATGAGGTATAAGAATTTTCCATCATATGGTTGTCTGTATACCCTAGCCTTTGTAAATGGCTTCATTTCTTGTTTCTCTTTAATATGTTGAATTGCATGTGATAAGAGATCAGTTTGATGTGACATTGGCATGATTATATTTGTTTACAGGATATCAAGGCTGGAGCAGTAAGACACAAGGAAAACGATTTGCATGATCGTCAGGAAGCTTTTGGAATCCTCAAGTTACTGAAGGTGATGATTCTGGCTTGTGGTATTTCTTGTTACATAAAGAGTAATTTAATTAATTCATAAATTAAAAGAGATCATAGTGCAACTCTTTTGATAATCCTCTGAAGGTTAGTCAAACTACTATTCAGGTCTATTTCTGTCCTGTTCTCAAATTTTATAAAATAGCTCTTTTTTTTTTTTTTTTTTTTAAATTTTTTATATATATATATATGATGTTGAAATCTCTGATGGATGTGGTGTTAAGTATACCTTGTCTAACTGAAATCTTTATAGCCAGGGGATCCTTTGAATCTTGGTGAAGTAAATCTCAAGCAGCACTTTACCCAGCCTCCTCCACGCTACTCTGAAGGATCATTGGTACAATATTGTCTTCTACTTTTAATTCCAGAAGTATTTGCAGACAAATTTTCTTCTTTATGGTTTCTGTGAATGATTGATCCTCTTTGACATGTTCAAAAGAGTAGCTTTTTGTTTTTTTTGTTCTTTTGCTAAAACAAGTTGAAATTTCCAGAAAATATTTGTAAACGGTTGAAGTATATAGATTTCTTTCAAAGTTAAATTTAGCTGAGATGACACTTGAATGTACATGTTATACCGTATCTGATTTGTGGCTTGATTGAAAAACTGGCGTAAATTGTGTCCTCTCACTTCAGATCTAGCCATTTATGACTAAGTACATGCATATATGAACAAACTAAGTTCAACACATGGGTAAATTTTGTGGTACTGTTCTCTATATAAATGCATGCAACCCAACGTAGTGAAGTGGACTTGTATTGATGTGGGGGAGGATGTAATATCCAACATAATCTTACACAATTCTCATGTACATGTGCCTAGGAGATAACTAATTTCTGACTACTTGGTTAAGTCCCTTTTTCTCTTGGCCCTCTCTTACCTTTGTGGTTTGGCATTTAACAGGTTAAGAAGCTGGAGGAACTTGGCATTGGTAGACCTTCAACTTATGCAAGCACTTTGAAAGTCTTACAGGTGATTGATGTGTGCAAATGGTTCCTTCTAGCCTTATTCTTAGCTACTAGGTGTAGAAACTCGCAACGTGGCAGTTGTGTCATGGTGTGGGAAAGGGTAAAAGGAAGCTGTAATTTGTTATGAGAATGCCTATTGGTGATTTATTGGCAACAGATTTGGAAAGATATGGAACTCTAGAGTTTCCAAGGCTGTTAAACAAGGTAATCAAGTGATGCAGTAACCTATGGAACTAGAGGACAGAGGTGTAAAATCATGAATTGCAAAATGGACTTGTGGCAGATATAGAATAGAGGAGAGGAAATAGATTTTCAAACTATGATCTTATATGAGGTTGAATAACAGTTGAACATATCTTGAAGAATGTTAGGCTAACAACTAGGGTTGGATGGCTCAAAAATTTGTATCAAATAAGTAGAACATGACCCTTTTTTTGCCATATTATCCATAACGTGAATTTGTATTTAGTAATGCAAGAAAGTAGCATGTGATCTGTTGGGCATTGCTCACTAGAGATTTATGTCAATTTTTTATCACATGCATCTGTTCCTAGAAATTGTGCATGTTATCTATAACGTTAATTTGTATTTAGTAAAGCAAGAAAGTAGCAATTGTGATCTGTTTGGCATTGCTCCTTAGAGATTTATGTCAATTTTTTTATCAAATGCATTTGCTCCTAGAAATTATGTTGAAAGAATCTTTATGTGTACTATATTGTTTGTATTTGATGTAGCCTTATATTGACATGTCTTGGTTTGTGGCATCAGGATAGAAACTACGTGACGGTAAAAAACCGTGTGTTGTATCCAGAATTCCGCGGTCGCATGGTATGTTTTAGGTCCTCATCCTGAACTATCTTGTATTTACTATTATTTCATGTACCTTACAATCTGATAATGTAGTTGCCTATGATTGATTTGATCTCAAAGAAGAAATCTAGATGGATTCATTACATGGTTGCCTAGATAGAAGTTCCAATCTGGAACTGCTGCATGTCATGATAATCTTTTGGTCAGCTGGATGAACCCTAGACGTCTGATTTAGTTTACCATCCATGTGCTTTTGTTAAGCATTTCTTTGTTGGGATTTTGTCTTGGATTTCAATTTAATTCTGAAGTTAGTATAGCTCAAACCATCGTAAAGCCATGAAATCCAACGTAATCAAACCTAAAAATTTTGATATATTCTGCAATAAAAAGTCTATAAACACAAAAGGATATTGTTGTAAATCTGAAACAAACTAGAGTTAAGCAACAAAAAGTCCAAAAGTTTCACAATTTGATGTGTAATTTACAATTGTATAATTTCTGGTCAATCTGCTCTACTTGTACTCCATGCTCAATATTTACTGTGCCTCCCCCAGCTCAGCTGGTTATGATAATTTGGCAAACTCTTTTAACAGCATTTCTTTTGAATGATATTAGGTGTCGGCATTTCTCTCTCACCATTTTACTGAGGTCACAGACTACAGCTTTACTGCTGATATGGAGACTGAGGTGATTTTATGGACTTGTTTTGAATCGTTTGTTTGTTTTGTTCACAAGGCTGCATAATTGTTCAAATGCTATTGTTGCTTGAAAATTGATATAACCAATCAGTGTTTTTTTTTCTTTATCAGCAACCATGGTTTACTTTTTCTGCTTGTGTGTGTGTTTATGATAAAGAAAGAAGCTGCTAAAGGGCACCAAAAGCAGGGTGCAACATAAGTTCAAAAATGGAGATGCATTTACAATAATAGGGAATTAGCAAAATGTACAACATCAAATACAGTACAAAAGGAAAATAGAATCAACATATGCAATCAAAGCATTCCAAGCCAAGTGTCAATAAGAATAAAGTTGATACTTTCCTCTGTTTGAAAGACCCTTTTGTTAAATTCCTTCCAGCCCATCAGAAAATGGTTGCATTAATGCACCATGAAAAATGATAGTATAGTCTGGAAAATGGAAAATAAGAAATCATTGACACCCTCTTCTTATTTCTTTCACACACTAGGAATCCATTTAGAAGCTCATTGCTCATAGCCTTTGGTAACATTTTACTAAAACCTCTATCACCAAATTAAACAAAAAAGCAGATGATAAATCTGTTTTCAAAAACCCATGGAAGAATTAAAGATTGCTAGTACAGCTCTCATAAATTCCAAAAGAGAACATAGTTGTGGAAGTACACCTCCTAAATCCTTTCCTCCGTATATGCTTGAACGCCATTCTACCTCTAAAAAGTAATAGTGAAAACTCCAAACTGATCATAAGCGTTCTCTATATCAAGCTTGCAAGCCAATATTGTGTTTCCCTTGCTTTTACTATCTGCCACTGATTAACTAACAAAGTTGTCCAATATTTGGCCTCTTCTCCACAAGAATGTTCTGATAATACCCTACAACATTGCCAATGCTTCCACCTTTTATCAATTCCATTGCCAATACCTTGGAGATCAATTTGTAAACTCTCCACAAGGTTAATAGCTTGAAGTCTCTGATATTAATAGTCCCAACTTTTTAGGTATTGAGGCCCCACCTTTTTAGGTATGAGGCAACTGATATATTGTTCAAAATTGCCATAAAATCCCCAGTCTCAAGGAATTTGTGAAAAGCCTTTTAACACACCATCTCCACCATCTTCCAAGGCTCTATTTTCACTTGTATTTTCTTTTCTTATTACGAAAATTTTATACTTTCCCTGCTTTTTCTCTCCATGCTGACTATTAATTTCTTGTTTATCTATCTTATCTACAGCTTGATAATGTTTCTGCTGGCTCAACTGAATGGAAAGGCCTTCTCAGAGACTACTGGACACGATTTAGCTCATATTGTAATCGTGCTGAAAGTGTCCATATCCGTCAGGTATGGTTCAGTTTTTTGTTGGTGGTTCCAAGGATGCTTTCCCTTTAGAATTTTAAGTTTTAATTTCCAGTGAAACTCAGGAATTTCTGTAATTATTTTAGTTAAAATTTGCTTGCAGGTGGAGAAGATGCTGGAGAAAACATTTGGGGATTTTTTGTTTGGTTCACTCCCTGATAACAGCAAGGCATGCCCTAGGTACAGTAACACTTTTATAAGTTAGTTATGCCATGCAAAACTCACAAAGAAAACAGAGTAGAGTTCCTATTATTACAATATTCTTTTGTAATTTGTGGATAAAAATTGTACACTTGATTTTGGAGGAATTTTAATTTTTGAGGACCTAATTAGATTATACCTAATAGTTCCTTGTTGATTAATGAATGCCCTGTGCTCTTAAACATAATTCAAATACTTCCCATTTAAATTCCCTTAAATTTCTGTCTTTTAGGGAGTATAAAGAGTGAACAAACACATGCAAATGTTGTCAAACAACCTAAAATCTTAGCAGAATGAGACTGTACAAGGGAAAGTTACCTTTTCAGCATATAAATTCACATTAACTTCAGGACTTGTGAAATCTGAAAAGTTCTCATCTCCAGTAACATTGTTATCAGTGAGCGTTGAAACCACTGTAGTTAATATCTGTTAAAAACTCAAAAAGCTTCTTAAAAATCTTTGAAAATTATGTTTTTCCAGGACCATCTTTAGCTTATATTCTATGTTATTGGAAAAAACTACCTGATGATCATTCTGGGGATTTGGGATAAAGAGATGGCGATCTTCTTGGAAGAGTGATTTAGATTAAGTCTTAGAATTCAGAATTAAGTTTCCTTTTCAGCATATAAATTCACATTTACTTCAGGACTTGTGAAATCTGAAAAGTTCTCATCTCCAGTAGCATTGTTATCAGTGAGCATTGAAACCACTGTAGTTAAGTTCTGTTAAAAACTCAAAAAGCTTCCTAAAAATCTTTGAAATTAATGTTTTTCCAGGACCATCTTTGGCTTATATTCTATGTTATTGGAAAAAACTACCTGATGATCATTCTGGGGATTTGGGATAAAGGGATGGGGATCTTCTTGGAAGAGTGATTTAGATTAAGTCTTAGAATTCAGAATTCTTGCATCAATTGACAGATCTGAGGCTAAAAATTTGTGTGCAGTTGCACTTTCTTGTTATTCAAGACCTTACCATGGCCCCTTTGTTCCATATATCATAGCCTTTTTTGTGTTTTCCATTACTTGTCTTGTGCTGGTCCTAAAGTTCTGTTATGTGTTTTATATTGATCATCTTTCTTAATAAAATAATTTGAGTCTGATGTTTGTATAAACTTGTTTCAGTTGTATGGAGGGAACTTTGATCTTCAAAGTAAGTCGGTATGGTGCAGGCTATTTTATAGGCTGTGATCAACACCCAAAGTGCAAGTGAGTATGAAACAGCATGATATTCATATAATTTTAGTTATGCCTTCTGCACACACAGACATGTATAGATGAAAATCAGGTGTATTATTTTATGTTGTTGATTTATTTATTTATTTTTGTTGCCTATGTTGGAGCTAATCAGCGGCAGAAGACAAGTAAGATGGCTAATAAATCTTCCCGCCTTTGGCAAAAATTGATTGTATTATTCAAGTATTGTTTCCGGATGGTGATTTTAAAGTGTTACCCCCAATTTGGTATAAATTAATTCTAAAAAATTTTGGGGAATTGAGAATTTTGTGGAATTCAATTGAAATATCATATTTTCATGTTTGGTATATATGAAAAAATGTTCATTTCAATTCTATGTAATTAAATTTAACTAAATCAATTTCCATTAAAACCAGGGGGAATTTCAAATGAATTTCACAAAACTTATACAATTAAAATGTTGGACCAAAATGCCCCTCTTAATCTCACTTCCCCATCTCTTATTTTCTCTCTCTCACTTCTCTCCCTTTCTCTCTCTCTTCCATGGATTTAAATAATGGCCGTTACGTAACATAACAGCTGTTATGTAACAGTATTTTGCCTTACCGTTACCGTTATGGGCGTTATATAACACCCAAAAAAAAAAATGTAAACTTAATGGCCAGAACGGCCGTTATGGCTTTTATATAACGGTGTAACGGCCATTATGGAGTTAGTCAACTTTTTTTTTTGTTTAAATATGAATTATGCTTATTAATAATCTAAATTATTAATTTTTGTCAAAAATTATACATGTAGAGTCTTTATTTATAGGGTATTATGCCTATTAATTAGTTATTACTCTTAAATTTAGTGATTTATGTTAATATTTCTCAATTTGCAATTTTTTGTGGTAAAATTGCGTAGCGGTTGGCTGTTATCGTTATGTTATAGCCGTGACGATTCCGTTACCGTTACACGCGACCGCGATCGTGAAAGTGACCACGACTGCGATTTAAATCTATGATCTCTTCTCTTTCTCTAGTTTCCTCTCTCTCTCTCTCTCTCTCTTTTTAAGGGCATTTTAGGAACTGATTACATATTTAACTAAATTCTAGATTTATACCAAGCATAAATAATGTGAAATTCAATTGCATTCCATATTTGAGATTCCAAACATGTAAATTCATTTATAAATAAATTCTACATTCAGACTCATTTATATCAAATGGATTGTGAAATTCATTTACAATTCTAGATTTTTTTGTTTGGTTTGAAAGAAAATTTGAAATTCATTTCCATGAATTCAATTCTATAAAATTCAAAATCATTAAAAAAATAAATGCAGTTGTGAATTGCTTGTCGAAGATAATGTATAAAGCCTAAAAGTGTTGTGATGTGGGAAGGCAAAACATTTTAGTTTTTTCTGTCATTGATGGTTAATGAAAGATAACACATTATTTCCTTTCCCTTTCTGTTAATAATTACTTTGTTGAGACGACACCATTTTTTTTTTCTCTCTTTTTTGATAGCTGCAAATGGTTGATTTGTTTGGATGACTGTGTAGGTATATTGCTAAGACATTATGTGGTGATGAAGAAGAAGAAGAAACTCCTCAGAGCAACTCTGTAGAGGAACCAAAGTTGCTTGGTGTTCATCCAGTTTCTAGTGAAAAGGTTTTATGTGAATCTAGGTCCTTGCATTTGCCAGTCTATGGAATTGGTGGGTCCCAATTCTGTTTGAAATTATTGTAACATTTATTGAACAAAGAGATTTCCTTTCAGATTCTCTTGAAGAATGGTCCTTATGGATTCTATGTACAGCTTGGTGAAGACAGGAAGGGGTACACACCAAAAAGAGCCTCTGTTTCTCATGTATGTAAAGTTATGCTTCCATGATATACCTACAGCCATTTTGGAACGGTCCTTGTTTCTGTTAATGCAAATCCTGTGTCCATCCCTGGGTTTCTCTTTCTTATAGCAAATTTCATAATGCTTCTAAAAGCTTGTTATTGATTGTCTGGCATGTTTTCTTCTTTGACATTTCATGACCATTTTCTCTTTTTCTTGTATCATGGTTGATGATTCCCTAAAATACATGATTCCCTAAATCTTTGGTTGTGTACTCTCTCCGTGTGTAACCTATGCACCTCTTGTTTTGTCAATGCTTATGAAATGTACTCAGCGCCTAACTTTGAGTCCTCCAATTTGATACATGAAGTGTATAACAGAACTGGATTTTATTGTTCTTTTATTTAGATAAAGGATGTGGACGGTATTACATTGGAAGATGCTCTGGAGGTGCTACGCTACCCTGTGACATTGGTATGCTTGCCAATCTCACTACAGACTAAGCTTTCTTTTTTCACTTTAAGCATCCATAAGCTGAATCATGTTTATTTCTTTTTAGGGTAATAATCCAAAGGATGGGCATCCTGTGACATTAAAGCTTGCGAAGGTTGGATTTGCTGTTAGACATCGACGAACAATTGCTTCAGTTCCCAAGGTATGCCTCATTTAGCCTCTCTCTTCTTCTTTTTGAATTTTTTTTTATTATAAATTTTTATGTTTGAAAATGATAAAAAAAAAAGTTGAATAATTAAGTAAATTTGGGAGTAATTAATAGTAATGTAATAGAAAGCTTTAGAGTTTTTGCCGTTTTGTTTTGCTCTCCTTTCCCCTTGTAAAAACGAAAGCCTACAAAGAACAATAAAGACAGAACAACAAAAAAGAAGAGAGTTAATAAGCTTAGGACAACCTATCAATGTTTTTCTATATAGATATAGACAATCTATCAGCTAATTTATTTTATTCACACGCAAAGCACAAGTAAAGAGTAGTTGTATTATGAAGTTTATAAAGTTTGTGAAATGAAGCCAAATGAGAATGATTATACACCAGTAGTGGCATAACCAGGAGGGACAAGCAGGCGCCTTGCCTCCCAATCCACTTGAAAATGTATATGTTATTCGTATATAATTAGGTTTAATTTTTCGATTAGTCCTTCCAAATTTCTAATTGGTCCCTCAAAATTAGATTTTTATAAATAATATCAAATATTAAAATTACTTAATTAATTTTCATCCTATGAATATGAAAGATCAATAAAATTTTATTTAATTAAAAATGTAATTTTATGAAAAAGTATAATTAGTTATTATTATTTGAAACAGAAACTATTAGAAAGTTTTTTAAAAAATAACCTTTCATTGTTTTTGTTCTATTAATTTTGATCCCTCCAAATAAATTTTTTTGGTACCGGCTGATTTTGAAGAATCAACGGATGAGTTGTGGTTAGGGGTGAAATGCCACTAGAACCCAGAAAATGAAGGCTGTAAAGGGTAAAAATCTAGTCTTTCCCAGTTCATATGTCTTTCTGTTAGCCATTTAGCTCCTTTTCTACCCAGTGACTGTTTCTTCATTGTATTCCCAACTTCATGGATGCTGGCAAAGTCCAGAGTATCCTTCAATATCTTTGACATAAAGTGGACCTCTTAAGTGGTTGCTCCATGGCCTCAAACCTTCTTTTCATTCTTGATGAGTTTCATATCAACAAATTGACTTTGGTAGCTTGAATTAATTATTTGGTGAAGTGCAACTGTACACAGAATGATGTGTTGCTTTACACTTTTGTGCAGAATATGAAGCCAGATAACATCACCTTGGAGAAAGCCTTGGAGCTTTTGTCAAGTGATGATGTTAGGCGATGCGGCCGACCTAAGAGTAAACCAAATGTTGAGGAAGTTGTTGAGGCTATGTAGCCTTGGTAAATAGTAATTACACAGCAGCTGTTCTGATGCCAATAACTTGATACAATCACACTTGATCAAGTCAATTTTCTTAACAGCACAAACCTTGCTCGCCGAGATATGCCTCGCCTCACACATGAACATGCATTGGGGGAATTCTTTTTACAGAGAGGAGTTTTGTTCAATGAGTATGACAATAAGAAAATTTTGTTTTTCATCTCTTATTATGATTTTTGGTTTTTCTGAGGTGAACATGAATTTGTATAGTTGTATTTTTTTTTTTTTTTTGAAAACCAAATTGGACTTGCATTAAATAGAACAATCAGAAGCGATTACAAAAGAGAGAAAACTAGGAGGGTTGGAGATTCACTCCTCTTGACCTGACATAGAACTAGCAGTTGTATTTAATTCTTGGAACAGTGTATTCAGATTTAATCCTCAATTCCTCATCAAGCCTATCCTTTTTGTTTGAACTGGGTGGACACTATCATTGCGCTAACACAAAACATAGATGACAAATAAAGAGTGCAAATAACATTGTTCTGAACCGTTTGTGCAGAGTCGGAAGATATATATCGGTTTTTTCTAAATTCTAATACAATGATACAGATATGTTTTAATTTCTTGCAAAAACTTCACGAGTTCATGGTAATATTGTGGCCATTGATATGTGATGGTTTAGACCAGTCATTATTTCACTGAACAATGAATAATTTTACCAGATCGAATTCACTCGTGTAAATTACAAAAATTGTTCAGTGAATAAGAAACAATTCTTCCCTACACAAAAAAAAATAAAAAATCATAAAACTATTCTCTTCTGTTAACGGGGGCAAAATTATTATTATTAATATTTTTAGATGATTCCTTTTATGCTTGAATTTTTAAATTATTTGTACGAACGATAAGACCAATTTTCTGTTTTCACTGAATACATACAACTTTTCTATTTAAAATTGTTTATGAAAGGTAAAATAAATAAATACATTTATACTCTTTTTTTTTTTTTTTTTCTCCAGGGAAAAATTATACTTATTTAACATAATAATAAAACAAAAGGGTTAATTAAAAAAAATAAAATAAAATTTTTACTAAATTTATAATTACAACATGAAATTTTAATTTTGGTAAATTATAACACCAACTTTCAATAAATTTTGAACATAGCTGACGTGTTAATTTTTTAATAATATTTTTACACATCAGCTCTGATTGTAAAATTAAAAATTAAAAATGATGGCGTTTTAAGAATTGTTAGGAATCTGGATTTTATTTTTGTTAGCTGACATGTAAAAAATATTATTAAAAAATTAACATGTCAACTTCGGCTGCCTGAGCCATGGTTGGATTTATGACGGTGTAAAATTTATCTAAAATTAAAAGTTTCGTGCTCTAATTTATCAAAATTTAAAATTTGTGCTGTAATTACAAATTTTATAAAAGTTGATTTTTTTTATTTTTTTAATTAACCCAAAACAAAATAAAGAAAGGGAACCACAAAAGATAAGAGGAAGCGGAGTCCTAGTTGCAGGGAGAGTCCCACTCCTCGAATTCTATCGATCTCAATTTGATGTAAGTAATAATGCGATTATTATTGGATTTCAATTATAGAATATCGAAATTAAGAATTTGATTGGCAATAGTTTGTGATCTATCTCCTCTTTTTTTTTTTTTGTTTCTTAAGAAAAGAAAAATCAAGAATTATAACAGCATTGGCATGCAACAGAGATTGAGCCAACGACAACGATAAGAAGGAGCCCTAATGCTTCAACAGCATCACATGTACCATCCAGGCGTACTCGCTGCTGCCATGTCTCAGGTTCTCTTTTTATCCTTTTATATTTATATTTATATATGTCTTTGAATTGTTCATTTCGATCACATTTAGGAACTTATTACTCAAATTAATTTACTTTACCAAAAACTGCATTTTTTCTGTTTACTAATATCACCTATTCATTCAAGTGATAAATGTTTTAATGTTTGTTTCTATTCTCTCACAAGGCTTGCGCTTTTTAGCTCTGTAATTTTTTTTTTCTGAAGTGTAATTTTGTTTCCTAAATTGCCAGTGGATATTCTCTCAATTTTAGGGCTTGCTTTTTTTTTTTTAACTTCAGTTTTTTCTGCAGATGGAACCAATCCCTAGTGGAAATCTGCCTCCTGGTTTTGATTCCGCTGCATGCCGCAGTGTGTAAGCACTATTTATCTTTATCCTTACCTTCTTTTCTGGCAGTGAATCTTGTATGTATTAGTTTATTAGAGATATTTTGCATTTCCTTGTTTTACATTTTTTTATTAATCCGATTGCTTGATGACTTTTAGTTATGTAGGAAATATTCATGTAAATGTCACTGAGAAACTTCTTGCTGAAGTTTTCCAGACTGTTGGTCCTCTTGCAGGATGCAAGCTCATCAGAAAGGATAAGGTTTGATTATTACTCAAATCCATTGCAACTTCACTTAATCTCTCTCTCTTTTTTGTTATTCTACTAGCTTGCCTCCAATAACTGATGATTTCTTTTGTATCTTTAGTTCGTTTTATTCCTGTATATGTGTTATTGTTTTCTGCCATTTCCTTTATTTAACATGATTGTCTGTTATGGGTAACTATAAACTTAATTACTGTGATTAAGCAAAAAATTACCTTATTCTGTATGACATAAGATGTTGGAATAGATAATAAGGTATTCTTGATAAGAAGGATTCAGTTCATATCAAATGGCTCATTCAATGAGTTGCATCCTCATTGATCGACATTTGTCATGACAAGTAAACAAATGTTCTTCTGTAAATAAAAATAACAATTCCTGCTTTGTGCACCTCTATAAGTATTGGGGGACTATGGAGGTATTTCTACTAAGGTTTATTGCTGATCTTTTCCATCATCTTTATTTTATACTCTATCCTGTGAGTGATACGCTTATTTGATGGTTCCTTTCTCTGGTTGTAATTATAGTCATCATATGGTTTCGTGGATTATCATGATCGATCATCTGCAGCCCTTGCAATAATGTCACTCCACGGACGGCAACTGTAAGTATGTGTTTCAAATTAAGGTTTAATTTATTTGCTTTGGAGATAGTCTATAAGTTTTAACAGGAGAAAAGAAACGAGTGATGCCATTTTTACACGTGATATTTTTTTTCTTACTTTTAGGCATTCTTTTGCTAACTAGCCCCTTCAGTATTGGCAGAATCAATGATTTGAATATTGCCCATTTAGTAATTTAGGTGTCAAATAAGCAATATGCCTCTATTTGATCATATGGATCACCACTTTTCAACTCTCTTCCTCCCTCCCTCTCACCCCCTCCTTCCATCCATCCATTTTTGGGTTGGGGCCTTGGGGCTGCTAATTAATTATTGAAGTTTGTTGTTTTGATGCTATATTAATATCCTTTTCCAGTTACGGTCAGACGCTTAAAGTGAATTGGGCATATGCAAATAGCCAAAGGGAGGATACATCAGGTTACTTTTAGTTTCCATTTTTTTTTTCCCTTATGTGCTTTGATTGGTTGCTTCTATGTTGCATTTAATGTTGTTTAGATGGGTTCTATTTTGCTCTTGCCAGGCCACTTCCATATATTTGTTGGTGATTTGAGTCCGGAGGTTACTGATGCAACCTTATTTGCATGCTTCTCAGTCTATAATAGTTGCTCGTAAGTTCCTTGGATGTTTCTCAGTTACTATATTTCAAATGATATTTAAACCAATCTCCTGAGGGAAATGTGGATGACATGGTCAAGATCAATACTTACCATGGAAAGTTCTGCCAGTACTTTGATTGAGTTACTAATATCTTGTGCTCTCTTTTTGTGTATGGAGTGCGGACCTTTTTGCATTTGTTATGACAATAGGTAGGCTCCCACAAAAATAGCTTTGACAATGCTATTACTTGAGCCTGTCCCAAATCCTTGTATTACACTGATCGCCGAAACTTAATGAGTTTTATGTGTATTGTACTAGTAATTTATTTAAAATTTTCAAATAATTCTATAAAATATTTTAACTGCCTCTTTTTTCAGTACAATTCTCCAAAAAAATTAGCTGATAATCTAATAAAAGCATTTATATATTTAATTCAGAATTTATTAAACTGGTTTCATATAGTGGATATCTAGTTTACTACTCTAAAACCCTACATGAACATGAAACAGGAATTTATTTCTAAAACCACACCCATCTCCAACCACTTTATGAATACCCAAATTGTATATAATCAGAACATGAGATTAGGGGTGAAAATGAGCCAAGCCGTTC